>JAZGTJ010002262.1:0-44071 GCA_036877575.1 Botia almorhae | reverse complement strand
CCGTTATAGGGCCACCAACTGGCAGCAGGAAGTGTGCCACTTACAACAGAATTATATTAAATAATAATTATTAAATTGTCCTGATTAAATGCATGTGACAACTATGCATCTTTTTTTTGAGATGCACCAGGTGGCGATGGCACCTCGTTACTCACACTGTGACGCAGTTTCACTTTCATTCTTGTTTTGTTTATTTGTATTGATAGTAAATTGTTATGCCTTCCTATCAGTTTGTATTCAATTTTATTTTCCTTTAAATAAAAGATTATAGGCCCTGTGTCTTAGACTCGGGACAAGTAAACAAACTACCAAGGGAAATTATATTGACTCTTACTATGACTGTGTAATTATCACAAGAAACTATTTAGAATTACAAAGGTTAGTAACTTGCTATGATTGTTTATTTTCAGTTGGGAGCAGCCACCCGCCTGCCAGGCATCACCCCTGCAGCCATAGTTCATTTGCTCAACTATGTGCAGAGAGAAAAACACAAGAATCATGGGACAGATAAAGGTGTCAGCTGTAATGAATGAAACTTCATACTGAAGAAAACATTTTTGTTACAAGAAAACTCCTGGAGTCTCATAGGAATCATTAATACATGTATTCTGTCTAAATCATTATATAAAATACCAAACCATGGAGAACAGAAAAAACTGTGTGCATGTTTCAGGTTTTGAGAGGAATGTAATGGTGTTTTATTGTAAATAACACATTTAAAGTGTAAAATCTGTGATGTTAGTGGCACCAAAAGAAAACTGCAAAAATAATAATACACTTCACTTTTAAATAATGTGAAAGCAATTTTTCCATCATTGGCTGTCGCTAAATCTGTTAAACTCCTGATCAAACTCTCCAGCTCCTCTGGAGAAAAAAGCAAATGGAAACTTCCATTGGGGCTGAGGTTCTCCCCCCGGAATTTCTGGATAAACAGTGGAATCAGAGAACACCACTTCAGTGGTCACAGATACAGAAGAACGGAGGGGACACTGTGGACAAGAACAACAGATGTTACAATATCAGTTGTACAATTAGAATGTAGATTTGTATAATTGCAACTTTATATACAGTAAACATTGATTAAATTTAATGTACAAAATATAAACAAAGTATTTTATATATACATTAATATTATGAATTGTGGCAAATCATTCTCTAAAGTCTTTAGTACCTTTAGTCTCTGACAGCTAAAGATGAATTTGGCCCCAAGGATGTGGTTCTGTGGCAGGGCCCTAAGGCCCCTTCGAGCCCAGAGCACCTGCATCGACAGAGAGACAGGCAGCAAACAGCCTGTCTCACACACCTCATTCTAATGGAAAACAAATAAAATAGCTCATGCCTTGAAAGATTTTTGTTATTAAAAAGGTAAGAGGATTATAGGAACAGGTGAAGAAGCCACAAGTGGAATTAAATAATAAAAATATAACAGCCAAAAACAGAAGACAGACAAATCAGAGAAGCAGCTGTTATTATGACAACACAAATCGTGCCAAATGCATCATGGAAAAAGTTCATTCCTTTTAAAAATATATAAATAGTTTTTCTTACATTTGTATTGCTATGGTTAGGGTTACTTCCTATTTCCTATGGGGTTTGGTGCTTTTCTCATCTGCCTGACTACTGATTTTAGGTCAGGTTAGGTCAAATTAACATACCTTTGCCAATTCGCATACTATTTATCTTAAATAGTATTTGAAATTAGATTTAGTGTGTCCAACATACAGTAATATAGTATTTGGAAATAATTATCCATCAAGTACCCGAATAGTAGTGCAGATCCATAAACACTAATGGCTGATATTATCCACAACTTGTGAGAGGGAGGAGTTTAGTAATGCTACAGTTATAATTAGTGAGGTTTCACTGAATTAATAAATTTGCATAGCAAAACATTACATAATGAATATAGAAAAGCTGGAATGCAAGGAGTTGCATTTTGATGTGCGTGATTAACAATCACAGTGTGCACAGTGTGTCGACAGCGAGCTATTTGAAAGACCACCTAAGTCTTAAAATAGCGATAGACCACCGCTTTCCTACGTGTTTTGTACACAGGAAGCTAAGCTTGCTAACAAAGGTACTACATTTTGTTTTCGCAAGCATTGGACAATAAAACAATCTTAGCATGCAACCTCATTTTCATTAAAGAGACATGCACTGAAACAGGTCGCTGTGAGCCGTTTTTAACAAGGTAAAAGTGTGTCACTTTACATGACCATTAAGGAATTTTAACTAAAATATGTTACATATGTAAAATATGTTAGCATTTCATGAAAACCCTAAAGAACCATACCAACGTGTGACGGTTTTATATTATTCAAACTGAATTGTAAACTGATTCAGACTATTTTGCAACTTTCGCAGTGTGATTCGCTTGAAAATCGGATATTGCTATTCTGATTCTAAACAAGTTTTGTAAATTTAGGACACTACATGATTGTCAGGGAAAATGTGCTCTGGTCAGATGACAAAAAAGGCATGTTTAGTGTTATAAATATGCTTTTTGCAACATTTAACACATCAATTAATGTTTTAAAGTGCGTACTACTGTAAAGATATACAGAGTACATAAACTCACTGAAGCTGGTGTGGAACAGTCCTTTGTAATGACTGTACTCCTCTCTGACTGACCGCCTGTGGTCATACTGATCAGCTCTGGCACTGCGGATGCTGTTAAAACCTCCATCAGCTCAGCCTGCAATATGCCACACTCACTGGCCAAGGATCTTTCAGGAATTAAAAAAACATCAAATAATGTTGTTGGTTTTCTCATTGACGTGTGTATTATGTTGTGTCATGTCTTCTAGCCCATAGTTATTAAAAGCTAATAAACCCTGAATAGGATTATGCAGGTTTATTATGTATACTAATACTTATAATACCTGAAGGTGCAACCAGTGATGGTGTTTTGTCCAAAAAGAACAGGAAGCCGATCAGCAAACCTTTTCGAACACCCTCCATTCTCAGATGATCCCAACAGTGTAATCTTTTACAAACGTCAAAGAATTACAGAATAAAGAATTAGAATAAAATATTAGAATAAAATCCTTTCAAAACCTCATCAAAATATATACATTTATACTATCAGCTTTGCAGTAGTAAGGTAATACTTGCTACGGTCTGAGTGTCTTGAACCAGGACCTAGATCTGAGGCCTGGACAGAACTTTATTCTCTATTTAGACGGTTTTGATTTGGTTATAGCGATAATGTCTAATTCCAACACTGTTTGATAAACTACATTTGTTTTTTCGAAAAAAAAGCAGCTTTACTTGTTTTTTGTAAAATATCAAGGAAATGCAATTGCCGTAGAAACCAGCTTAGCTACATTTACAAGTAGGAATAGTTTTTATGCTAAGGACAGGATTTTTATAAACAATGTTAAATAAGATTAAACATCGGAGGCTTAAAGATTAGTCAGGTGTCTGTAAAGCAGGTGTATTTTAGGTTGTTTATTGAGGGTTGTGATGATTTAGGCAGGTCAGGTAGAAGCTAGCAACTCATTCCACCAGGATGGAACAGAATAGGTGAATATCTTAGAGAGAGGTCTGGTACCTCATTGTGAGGGAAACATCAGTTTAGAGAAAAAAATTTACAGAATGTTGCTGGTGGGAGGAGTAAACTCCCTCAACTGCAGTACGTAGTATAAAAGGTAAGTTTTGTTTAAGTCCAGCATGATCAACCAAGCTTTTTAAAGGCAATTTTTAGACTATGCGAGTTTGTTTTCTTTTATTAAATTACAATTTACAATTATATTTAATCAAATGTTCTCATATCATTAAAAGAGGGGAATAGGATCCAAATTTCCTAAAAGCAACCAGGGTGGTGCATATATTATCTGAGAGATGACTCATTTTCTTACCATTATTCTTCTTCACTAATAATACTAATTTATTATTCTTTCATATATTCATTTCATCCTACCTTTTATTCTATTCTATAGTAAGTTTGTAATTTGTTGTTTATTATTATATTAGGTTTGTATTGTCTTCACAAATAGAGAAAAGTGAATAGCCTCCATCTCAAGGTTTTCAATAGCGTCCCAGGACAATGTTGTGAAGCAGTACGTTTCCACCATCTCTGGTATAATAACACTGACTGAAAAAGTGAGAAAACAACTAAAATTATTTAATAAACTCAGCTTATTTTAATCCATCAATTTATCTCATGCCTGCTGTTTTTCTCCATCTCTGTATCTGCCTCATGGTTAAGTAGGTGTCAAATTACTTACGAGCTTTACGTAACAGACAAAATAATTTCTCTACAGAAGTAGCATCTAGTGAGACCTAGTACAAGACCTAGTAAACAGGACAGGAACCTTGTATCTGTTTGGATCCGTCACAGCGTAATTACAGAAATGTGAAGGATACAGGCCGTGCCTCTTCACCAAACCAGCCAGTCACTGGTGTTCCAGGTTTTATTCCATTTGGATATGACGTGGGTGTTGCCATGGGAAGAGTGGATGTGACCAACTGCAACGCAAACAACACTCCATAATTTACCAATATTGCTACAATGCAGATGTTGTACTCGATTGTGTTATGATTAAGAAAAACTATATTAAAAGACAAACATACCTGGAATGTAACAACATGATTTTGCAGTAACTGTGTATTTACATTTATGTTAACCAGTTCTGTCTTTAATGTAATCTTTACAATCTCTCCTTTGCCAGTGTACTCAATCCCATATTCCACCTGTGGGTATAACGGAAGAAGCTGCTTATATGCTTACTGTATATTCATATGTGCGTCTCCACAAATCACTGCACTAACCTTTGACACAACATTTAAGCATATGCCGTTTTGTTCACGTGGCTCAGGCCAGTCACGGGATATAGAAATTGGAATCTACAATGGCGGAAAACAAAACATTTGAAAATTGCATTTGGTCTAAAATACACAAGTATCACTGCAGTTTATAACAGTTTATATAAATCATTTACATTTACTCAGTTAGGAGAAGCTTTCATCCAAAGCGACTTACAAACAACCTCAAGGAACAACCTCAAGCAATTTTCAAACAAATGTCAAATGCTACAATATTGGTAGTACCACATTGCCAAGTTTCAAGAGCAGCCCTAACCAATAATGCTAGGGAAGAAGCATTATTGTTTTTTTTTTAATTTTATTATTATTTTCAAATCATTACATTGACAACTGATTGACGAATCATTACATTTACTGTAACTTACCAACAGCTCTGGCCTGTCTTCCATTTGGGCCTCAGGAACCTAAAAATCAGATTTCATATTTCATTGCACACTCTCTGGGTTAATACAATATGTATACATATAGGCTGTGTTACAAAACCTAGTAAGCTGCCATGCTGTCATCGTCTACGTAAGTTTGTTTTAAGTGAGCATTCTAATTAAAAAGGAATCCTTAAGTGAATATTTGTTTTAAATTAATTATTAGTCATTTTATACTAATTTTTTCTCTAAAGATTGTTGGTAGAGCCTTTCATCGAATTTACTTTAAACTCAAAGTATACACTTGTTTTGTACATTAAGTTTATAATTTATAAATGTACAATAAACTATGCACTTATATAACACAACATGGAAAACGTGAGCATGGTATAAAAAACTATAAAACTATGTTGTTGGATGATAAACTAATGGACAAATGGACGAAAACTTTAATTGGAATTTTCCCTCACAGAGCTTTCTCGGACTGTACTTAGTCTTACCCTTAGTATGCTGAAACCAGTGTAGTAAGTGTCTGCATTGAAACTCCTATCCTCCACACAAGATTGAGCCGTCACCAGACGAGAGCAGGCCAAAGAACTAGAACGTAAGAACCCTGACATCGGCCATAATCAATACACAGTTATTCATGATGTTTAGTAAAAAAAACTTGTTATATGCTTTGCCCGTACTTGCAGGATTGCGGCTGACACAAGCAGATGAAGCTGGGCCTGGTGATGGCTGTCTGAGTGTGCTCACTATGGACGTTTTGTTGTAATATGTAAGAATGATGTCATCAGCCTGTGTGATAAAGTGGCACATAAAAGTAAAGATAAAGTGTATATGTGTAACATCATATTTTTGCACTGGAGTTTGGGATTTACCACAACCTTGCATTTTACTTATTATTCTCAAATTTGTCATCAAATGGTTCACTTTACGACAATCAACTTTATCTTTCTGTCAAAACATGAACTCTCCACTTTAAGTAACCAACGTAAGTAGAATACAGCCAGATTGCCATGAAAAGGTAATGTTTGTTGTACGGGTTAGTATACTAACTTTATTTACTGTGCTTTTGTATAGAGTAATAATACCCCTGTATCTATTTGTCTGAATCTGATTTATTTGTTGTTGAAAAGGAATGAAGTAAAGCTTTTTGTCATGCTTCTGAAATTAAATGATGGGGCCTGGCCCAGTGTTCCAGTTATTTTCAAAAATGTTCATTCAGGTTTCAGCTTAGGGCTTTCTGCAGGGCAAAGTGTTCCCGACATATTGCACTGCATTGGCCATTTCAAAGCCCATCTCAGTAAACCAGAATTATGATAGTATCAAGCCAACACTTAAGTATCATTGCCCTTATCTTAGCTACAAGACTTTATGTATGTTAAGGAGGAGTTTGTTAAATTCTAGCGCTGGCCGAATTAGTGCTTTACACACACACACCATTCATACACTGTTTTTTTCCTGCCTGACAGCCATAGTGGTGGGTGCACACGCTAGCTTACGGAACATATACATAAAGCACCACATTACATGCATCCTTATCACACATTACATTTCCATACAGATGGAATCAAAAAATGTATATATTTTTATGTCTTACCTGTTTTATGTTTACTTGTTTGTAAATATGTAAGTGTACTGAGTCGGAGGCGGGGGCGGCAAAGCCGATCGCAATTGTGGGCGAACTTTTATTTTGAAGTCGGAACAGGTGTTTAAAATTATAACCTATAAAATTATAACGAGCGTATAAAAAGTGCTTCCGCACTAGTGTTGTGGTCTCTCATGTAGGCCGGACAAGTAAGCGTGCAGTTGAAGTGCCGTGAACTAGTCAAACTTATTAGTAAGCGTGTATAGTGTGGATACCTGTGTATATATTGTAGGACATTTTTTTGGCCGGTGACAGTGTTTTGTTTATTTTTGTATACGTTTCTTGTACTTCGTAAATATTGCACACTTGTGGATCACCTAAGCCTTACTGTAAATAAACATCACCTTGCACCAGTGGCACTTCCGAGTAAAGCCATCCTCTTACTTTTTTTTACAACATGGACATTTACCACGTCCAGAAAAACAGCTGCAATGCGGCAAGACAAGAATTTGAAGTTAAATGCAACATACCTTGTAAAAGTTGGTGTTTTGACTATTGAAGGCAGTAGGCTCTCTCAGTAAAAATGGATAGATATAACTGGACTGAAAGACAGCAAGGGAACTCTGAACATCGGAGTGCTTGTCTAAATCAAACAAAGATAAAGCAAACAGCGAGTCATGCATTATTGTATAATAACCGTGAGATATATTCAGAATGGAATAAAAGTGCACTGCTTACTGCACATTATATGATGTACACTATTTTTATAGCATGTTAACTAATATGCTTTATTCAGTGATAAACGTTTTGAAAGTTGTTTCAGAATAAGTTAAACATTTTGAGCTTATTAAGAATTTTTTTTCTCCAGAGGAACTTTCTTTGAAACAATTCAGTCTGTGAAGTGTTCATACTGTACACTGTATAATACTTTTATGCCACTAATACATCCCTAATACATTAGGGACCACGGGGTGTTAAAATAAAGTAAGGAATGATAAATTACCTTCTTTCTGAACACAAAACAGGTTTTCAGTGAGTGTAACCAGTGCTGGATCGATACTGGCTTTAAACATCAGCCAGCTCTCAAGGCATACGGCAAACCTTTGTGTGACAAAGACCAATATGAGTATAAAATGGTGTTAAAATGTTACGAATAGAAATTACATTCATATTGGGGCAATGACTATTACGCTGTGCCCTGTTGGCAGCCGTTAAACACAGAGCTGAGGTTTAGGAGGCCGCAGTCCATGACATCACAACAGCAGCCAATGTCACAAAACTCAACTGTGACATCACACAGGCAGGCTGCAGGAGAGAAACACAAACAACATTAATGGTTTATCTAATCAGCTAACAACAGCTTATTGTTACTGCGGGAGTAATAATGCTCTTCCACATTTTCAGCCTGTGCTGTGGTTGATATTAATTAGCAGAAGGTTGTGATAGAAAAAGCAGTTTCATACACTTCAGTATTTCTATAGTATTAACCACTGTAGTTAAACCACCCTTAGTGCACATGCACAACAAAAACAATAACTATAACTAGTATCTATTATACTGGCATCAACACCAACAAAAGGGTAAGGTTTTGTTTTTTGGTTGCATGTGCTGCAGTTATGTTCACAGAAGGATTTTTTTATGTCATTGTATAATACTGTTTTTAATCATTATCATCATAGTTGCATAGCATACAAAACTAAGTATTTATGCTTGTATCATTAACATTTGGGTCTTGGTGTGTTCAGACCCTAAAAATAGACCAAATTCATGCAATTACACATTCCTACTTCCTATCTTTTGATTTTGGGGTGAATCACAACCCCACACATAATTGCGATTTTGACAACACCTGTTTCTAGATCGGCATCCTTTGTTGGTCCTAGAACAACATTCTTGTTGAACTAAAAGGTCCTAACCTAAACCCTACATATTAGCCAATGCCTGACCATAACTAGAGAAAAACAATAGGTTGATGAGGTATATAATTGTATACAAGCCCCAAACCTAGTCCTAAACCTAACATCTAACCCTAAACTAATATCTTACAAACTGACTGTTGGTAGAAGTATTGATCCAGGAACATCTGTGAAATCACAGTGATGTTTCTTACAGGTTTTGTGAGATTCAACATTTCTACTCACCTGATGGGTTTGTGCTGGACTGTGTGGTGATATCAGTGGGTTGAACTGTAGTGCCATCTGTGAATGTGGCGTTTGGCTTTACGGTTTCAGATGAAACCGATGAGTTTATTTGATCTGACGAGGTTGAATTTGTCCTAAACTCAGCTGTCATTGTTAAATTTGACTGGTTAGTGGTTATAGGCGAGTTAGCAGTGTAGGTGGAGGGGTATTTGGTCAGATCAGTGCTTACTACAGTCTGATCAGTAAAATTCTGTGTAGTGTTCTTAGCAGGAGTTGCTGGAACATAAAAACAAAGAATCAAAAGAAGACATGGTCAGAGGTCTGGACAGGTACTTGAAGATTTAAATCCTGGCAGTATTATTATTAAGTATTAGGTAATAAAAAAGTTTACTTTTTCACAGTATCGAAAATTAAGTGGAAAATCATAATCATCATAAATGCAAAATGCATCGTCTTATTTCTTTAGCTGAGGACCTGCACGTGTTCCTGGCAGGTTTGTTTTAGGATTCCGCCGCTTTCTGCTCACCTGTTGGATTGGTGGTGTGTTCTATGACAGCATCTGTGGTGTGGAACAAAGTGCCATCTGTGAAAGTGACGCTGGGCTCGACGGTTGCAGATGAATCTGATTCCTCTCTGAACTCGTGGGTTGTTGCTTTTGTTATTGTTAAAGGTGTCTGCGTGGTGCTTGCTTGTTCATTATCGGTGAAATTTAACAGATATTCGGTGCTCAGTGGAGTCTGAACAGTGAAATTCTGTGTATTCTGAGAATGAGTTACTGAAGAAAAAGACGCACAAATAATTAAAATGCCAAAGCAGACACGAGTCGACATTTGTGAAAGATCTGAATCTGCCATGGTCGTTTTCAGACATATTAATAGCCATGCACTGGTTATCACAACGATTTAAAAAAAAAACATAATAATTCCGCTGTGCTTGCATACATTTCATATGACAACCACAAGACTACGTTACAAGCGTCTTAGAGCCTGTCGTTAAGGAAGTACAAACTTGAAAACTTCCGGTGTTCTCCACTAACTGGCGGGGCTGTTGTATTTACCGTAATGTGCGACTTAGTTGCGCTATTTATTTTGATATTTTTAGTTATGTTGTTGGACATTTAAGCAGCGCAAATACAAATGCACAATGCAATTGCAAACAATACAATAAAAAGTTATTGCGTTTATAAATTTTCACGCATTTTTGCAGTTCTCCAGAAAATAAAAAAAATCAGCCTCACTTGGGTTTTTATAGAATATGACACATTTAAAGACAACAACAAAAAAGATTTTAAAATAACACATTACGTCGTTTCAGAGTACGATTCTCAAAATAAATCCTTAATAGCGCAATAAAACAAAACGAACCGTGGTTGCTAAGCAACCTTTTGTTTCCTGAATAAAACAGGGCTGCTTGCTTGTGGAAACAGTCTACGTTTATGAGAGGTACCAGTTACTTTTAAATTATATGTACTGTACTTACATTCAACAAAAACCACTGTGGTTGTACAATGACACAGTGCGGTTGCAAATGGTAATAGTACTAACTATTTATTCAGGAAGTACTGTAGTAATTCAGTACTTTCGGTGTACAGTAGTAATAGAACATACATTTAATGGCACTCCATGATAAGTTGAAGGTGGTTCTCAAACTACTTTTAATTCAAAACCACTAGAAATAAAACAAAAACAAATAGCCAACTGTTTAGGCAGTTTTCTTTAAGGAAATTTTTAAAAATAATGCATTGTTCTATTTTATGCACCACCAAGGTCCACTTTGCTGTTTCAAAAATTTAAAATACAGTAGGGTTTTTAATATACAATCAACAAAAATCTGTTTTTCCACCAGATGTCAGAGAACATGATGACAGTTACGGACTTTCCTGGAAACAGTCCTCAATGCACAGGATTATTTAGTGTGTCAGCCTGTGAAACAGATACAGATGGGGACAGTAAACCTCAAAATGACTCACAACAGCAGTTACACACTGATTTTGACACCCATCAAGAGGAGTCACATAGAACCATTAAAACACAGCCCAAAATTGATGGAGACGTCCACATTCACACAGTCTTGTGCGTTTGCAATATGTTTCTGCAACTGCATGATCTTATACAGGCCTCTTTAAAAGCACTGATAAAATCTGATTTTTATTTTAGAGAATGTGGTTGTGAGGTCATGATGTGTCAGTTCAGTGAGGATGGATCCATGCTGGCTGCTGGACTCAATGACGGATCCATCAAGGTTTGTTTTGGCATTAAAAGGATCATATCATGATCATTTTTATTATTTCATTGTTTTCCTTAAGGTCCACTTATACTTTTAGCCAAGTTCTGCCAAAAAAAGGGAAAAATTAAATAAAGCAGTCATATTTCAATATTATATAACAATCCATTCTGAAATACAGCGTGTAATGCAGAACAAGCAAATAATCCCACACTGAAATAATCAGCCACTTTGTTAAAAATCAGCAAAATTTTTAATGCTGATGTCTTGTGGAAAGCAGTGTGGAGATTAGTATTTTATGTTGGCATAACAAAAGAATTTATTCACATGCTAGCATCATGCTAAATCACAGTAGCATCATGCCAGCATGTTGATTGATGTTAAAATACAGGTGCTGGTCATATAATTAGAATATCTTCAAAAAGTTAGTTTATTTTACTAATTCCATTCAAGAAGTAAAACTTGTATAATGTATACATTCATTCATGCTAAACTGTGTTAACATTATGCTTACATGTTGTAGCATTTTGCTAAAATGTGTCAGCATAGTGCTAATTGATGTTAAAACATGGTAACGTCAAGCTAGTTGATGTTAAATAGTGTTCACATAATGTTATCAATGCTGAAACATGCTAGTGTCATGCTAATTGATGTTTAAATGTAATATCCTTATGCTATAATGTGTTAGCATTAAGTTATAATGTGCATTAATAAACATTATGCTAAAGCATTCTAGAATCATGCTAAAACTTGCTAGCTTCATGCTAATCAATGTTTAACAAGTGAAAATCATGGTAAAATTTCTTAGCACCGTGTTAAAACATGCTAGAGTATTGCTAAAGCATATAAACAAAAACATAAAAATGTTAAATTATGCTAAAACATGCTAGCATCATTTTAAAACATCATGTTAAATTGTGCTAGCATCGATTGTGCTACGATGTTAAATATATAGTGAGGGTTTAAGCCAAGCAAGTAAATAAAGGGAAATGCAGTTACAGAGTTACAGCAGTTTAAATTGTTTATACTTTTCACCAATAGGTGGCGTGGCCACGATTTTTGATGAAGAATTGCAGAGTCTCTGATACATTTTGGAATTGTGCCATTGAATTTGTAATTCAACAACTGTTTGGTGTCTTAAAAGATTTTAATAACTTTTTTCAGGAGTGTCTCTAGATGATACACACAAAATTTTGTCCAAATCAGACATGCTGCTTAGTAGGAGTAAGAAAAAGTAGGTTTTCTACATAAAATAAAGAGGCAGACAAGATGTTATTGTAGTATCTGGCATGAGCCAAGGAATCTACAAATGACAACCAGGCAAATTAATCAAAGGTTATAAGCAGTTTTATTAATTTTGTTTAATAATCTTTTGACCACACTTTGCAGGTACCTTTAGAGCACGGTCCCAACAATCCATACCATGTTTTGTAATTATACTCAGTTGGGTTTGTAAGATATTGCATTTTGTGCCCGATGCACAAAATGGTTGACCAAGGAACACTGGAGATTGATATATGCCTCAATGAATCTAAGGAAAATCTCATAATTTTAGGACAAAGCATTCAAAAGTTGTTCAGAGCCATTGTTTTAAATTGCCATTTTTCCTATCTCAGCAGCAGTAGGTGGTGCTGTGATGGAACTGTGCATGCGCCTTTAGGTCATGTCTGTAATAAAATACCAAGTATATTGGTGTCAGTTAATGATAGCATTGTAAAGATACAGCCTCATATGCATTTTCATATGTTAAACCTGACTATTCTTGAATAATGCATAATCCTTAGATAACTTTTCTTGATGCTACCTACCAAATTTTGTGTAAAGCAGACACATGCCCTAGGTGAAGTTCAAAAAGGTAACAGGTATGTCAAAAAATTCTAAATGGCGAGAAAAATTTCACGATGTAAAACATTGTAATCATGTAATCATAGGAAAAAATAACTGTTCCCCCCCATTATGCCAATGTCTTGGCATAATGTTCACCAAGTTTAGTGACAATCACATGATAAAATCCTTTTAAAGAGAAAAACCTTTAAATAAAAATAAAAAAATTCAGTAAGGCAACTGGCTGATCTTAGATAACAGGCCAAAATATACTTTAATTTAAAAGCACTTAATTTAAAATACTTAAGTACTTAAAACTTTTACACTTTATATTAATATCTATGCATCTATAGCAGAAAAAGCATCTATCTCCCCTAACATCGGGTGCCCACTGCCTGTAGAGCTCAGAGACAGTATTGTTGCAAAATTTCTGCTTCACTAAAGGTTCCCAAGGGCACAGTGTCAGGGAAGCACCAGGCTCCACCCACATTCAGCGGTCACTGTCACCCGAATACTAATCACCTGCACCTGCACCCAATCAAGGACACTACTTAAGCACATGCACTCCACACCGTCTGATCTCGATTACGGAAACAGACTGATCTCCATGCTCTACTCCTTACCTGCTCTAGTTCGTGCATGTCTCCAAGATCCACTTCGTACTCTCCAGTGTTGTGTTTTGTTGTGTGTGTGACTTGCCTCTATCGCCAGTCTCCATCGTCATCGTCAGCTCCTGGATTTCCATCGTCAGTATCCTCATTACCATTCCTCTTATTGTTTTATCTGGACATTATCATACCTGTTTACCATGTACCATTCTGTGCAATAAATACGCCTGTCAGTTTAACTAACATCTGTCTGTGAGTCTGGATTTCCGTTACACACAGTGGCCTCCATAATTCTCAAATGGAAGAAGCCTTCCATCAATCTAAGCTTTATGGCAGAGTGTCTAGAGGGAAGCCTCTCTTTAGTGCAAAACACATGAAAGCCTGTTTGGATTCTGCAAAAAAGCACCTGAGCGACTCTGAGACTGTGAGTAGCAAATTCTGTGATTTGATGAAACCAAGATTTAACTTTTACCTCAGATTGGGCTGAAGGTTCACCTTCCAACATGACAATGACCCTGACCAAGACAACCCAGGAGTGGCTTCTAAACGACTACAGTGGTTTAAGGAAAAGACGGAAACTTTTGCATTAACAACAAAGAGTAAATCATGCAATATCTTTATTCTCACAGGTGGCTGATCCTATGAGAGTAGAGAAGAACTGTCAGTCTTAACCAGACTTGTCACTCTTCCTCTAACTGCTTCCAGTGAGGCGCATCTCAAACAAGATACGAGTCTATTCAGTAATTCGTTGACTCACAGGAGTTTTGAGGTCCATATTTCATATATACTATTTTTGAAAAAACAATTACAAGCTGGGTGGCTAGTGGGGTGGCAGGGACATTGCCCCCTGGCTCTGAAATTTGCACTTGCACAAATGCTCCCAAATATATTTAGAGGTTACCAGTTTTTGCGGGAGACAATGCATGTTATGATGTAATGGGTTTTACTTTTTCCTAAATCTTGCAGATGTCTGCAAATAAAGAGTCTTTGAGATCAGCCAGTCAGTTGCTCTTAATTGTTTCCAGGTTATGTTTAAAGTTATGTTTACTGCTGCTTTAAGGAATAGTTCGCTATTGTCTCTGATGTCTTTCAGGTCAATTAACCTGTTAAACCTCATCTGAAGACCCTTCTTTCCTTGCTCTTTATAGCAACTTGTTTGAATGTTTTTAATTTGGTATATATTGTATTGTATTATGATTTTAATACACTATGTAGGGCTTGTCCTTATTGTACAGCCATTTGGGTTAAATTTAGTCTAAATTATAGTTTACAAATAATAAACCAATAATAAACCAACTGAATACCATATGATTTTTATGGTCTTTTCCTTCTTCCTCCTTGTCTGACTGTATAATATAACTATAGTATATAACCGCCATCAACTGCTCAGACAGTACAATACACATGATAGTCATACTTTCGTCCCAGCTGTGTCAGCTAAAGCAGCCTTGACTGTCATCTGTCTGTTGTACAGTAGAAACAGTCACACTGCATGACAGTCAGTTGGTACGTTGCAGGCTAAGATCAACCCAGTTGTTCTGCAGCCAGTGAGCATGTCACACAAATTAAACGGAGGCCAAAATCATACAGTGTGGTGCTGCTTTATGCTGTTTGTTTGTGTGTACTCCACAGGTGTACAGCACAGAGAGTAATGAGTTGATCCAGACTTTAAAGGACAAAAGCAGTTCTCTCTTCACGATGCCTGTGACTGCTTTGCACTTTACTCTCACTGACCAGTCACAGTGCAACCTTCTGGCCACCTGTGAGTAGGACACGTCATTTTATTAATTATTTTAAAGCTGACTTCTTATCCTATTTTAATGCACAGTGACAATTATAGATAAGCCATTGGTAGATTGACTTCATGATAAGTGTATAGACTGTGACACTATCAGTCATTATGACTAAATTAAATAAGGTGAGCAGGAGCCCTGACTGTATGTTATTCTACTAATTGCACAGCTGCTAATCAAATAAATGAATTAACATAACAGAAAAGGTGATACAAAATGTATTAAACAGTAGATGCCTTGACATTTCTTGGGACAGTATCAATTATTTATTTCAACAGTATAGCAGTCATAATATATAAAACTTGTCTAAAAAGGCTGTGAAGTATTTCAAAAGAAAGTATAATAATAAAAGTTCAAGGTGCAATATAATGGATTGTCCAAAAGTTACTGGAAACGGATTTAAAAGCACGTTCAAGGCATAACAATGTTTACATTTATGGCATACCAGAGGGAACTAAGGGAAACACTATTCTCCAATACATTATGAACTTTATCAGAAAATCATTGGAACCCCTCGCTGATGTTGACCTTGGTATACAACATTGCCAATGAGCACTTGGCCCCAAACCTCCCAGCGAGGTGCAAGCTGAATGAAAAAGATGCTCTTGGCAAAAAGGAAGACAAATACGCAGATCAGAAGGATTCTGATTGTGGCCTGAAAACTGAGGCAGCAGAAAAAGCACGAAAGCCCCTCTGGCAGCGATCTACAGGCACGGTAAATCAACAGGGCCACCAGGAATGGGTAATGGAGACCAGCTAAGATCGAACAACAGTCTTTTGGAGTTTAAACATCCAATTTAAAACCTTTCGCCCTTAATAAGAGGCATTTGCAAGGCACTTGTTTTCACATTTCTAAGTGCATACAGTACATACTCGAGGGTACTATGGGCTGCACTGCACATGGCTCTAGCGATTAATTAGACTACTCCCCCACATTAAGAAGTGCTTATTATTTCTAATTGGAGCTCTACCTGTGTTTTTTGACTTGTTGGTCCGTCATTTCTTCTGATTTCATTCTATAGTTCTTCTCTGGTCACTGGTAACGTGGTTTGTGAGCAGTACATGGGTTTTAATGCAATGTCAGGAATATAGAATGATTTCCCTTCATGTAAATAGTTTCCGCAATCCAGTTAAAATGAAAAAGCATTTTAACAATGCAGAAAAAAATAGGTTTTAAGAATGTAATTTTTATTTATCTTAAAATAAAAGCAGAGTTAGTGTAGCAATATTACTATTTTTACATTTAAGTGATTTTTTAAATTTAGGAATTACACTGGTTAATGTGTATTTAGCCCCTGAGCAAGACAATTCCTGTATTATATTGTTCTGATTTGTGGATGAGACTGGAATACCTTAATACAGCCTAAACTGATTCCTCAAATGCACTAAAGAGTTTAACTTTTAGAACTAGGATAACTAAAAACCTGTAAAATGGAGCTGGTGCTGATTGGTGTCTGGAGTGATCTTCACCCAACATACTAACAATTCCCATTCTACTCTGCAAGTTGTTTATTCAAGAATTTATTGCTTTATAATTTATAATTCAGACACAGAATTATAGACTGCGACATAGAAGCCAAAGATGATCACTCTGCTGTCTACCTGACTTTGCATTTATAAGGATATGATAAGGATATGCTGTGGCAACAATCATTCTAAATGATGGTACATGGAAGGAATATATCCCAAAAAGAGATTATATGTGTAACGATGAGTCAGAGGCATTCGGATCCAGCTGCAGCGTGTTTATTAATCGTGGTCAGACCGGCAAAGATCATAAACCGGCAAACAGAGTAACATGGGCAAAACAAAGCAGACCAAACCAAAGTAGATGAGAGACTGCTCAGAAATGATAGCCGGGGCAAAGACTTGGCACAGAACGATGAGAACACAGGGTTTAAATAGACCGCTAAATGAGACATTAGTTAGTACAGTACTAGTAGAGACACAGGTTATAATGCGGAAGTAATCAGTCCCAGGTGTGATGCATTGTTTATCTTGGAGTCTGAAAGAGAATCTTAGAACTTGGGAGAAGATTCCCTCTGGTGGCGTGGAGGAGGTGGAGCAGGGTTCTCCTCCGTAACCATATGGATAATCGCAATAGTGTCCTATGGGATGCTGCAAATTCAGAAAAAGGAAAGATATAAAAAGCTGCTTTTTCTGCAAGAAAAACAGAGACAATTTCAAAGAAGCCCAGTTAAGACCTATAGCATACTGCTGTAACCCAGAATATATTTGTAGATTTTTAACAACTAGCTACTAGCTACAACTAGCACACAGTGCTGGGTAGCAAAACCTTATATGAACAGAACTCTGATAGTTGAAGTCAAAAGATTAATGTCCCTCTGAGATTCTGGCTTAAAGTATGTAAACCATCATTAATCACTGACAGACTAGACTATTAAGATGGGTTGCAGAGGGATTCCTCACCCGAATACTGAATGACTTCATACTCCAGGACTACATTTCCCATAATGCGCTTCACTCGGAAATAATCTTTGCCGTTGGTCAACTGTGGACAATCTACTTCGCCTTTATAAGATGGACTACGCTCATATAATTCCTTAATCTCCTGGAAAGGTCAAACAACCCAGCGGGGAGGTACTTGTCACGTCTTAGTGGGTCTTCTCAAGTGTCTAATGATTCTAAGATTTCCCAGTCTTCGCTGCCTTCTGAATAGGCTGATTTAATAGAAGTATTTAGGCAACAGAAGGCCTCTTAATTGCCCCCTCACAGAGAAACTGCCTGTGCTATCAATCTCATACAGGGTACCACGCCCCCTAAGAGTAGAATATTTCCCCTCTCTCAACCTGAGTCTGAAACCATGAGATCCTACATAAACAAAGAATTAGGAAAGGACTTTATTCAGCCTTCCAATTCTCCCGCTTCGGCAGGCTTTTTCTTTATCAAGAAGAAGGACGAGGGCCTGCGACCATGCATTGACTATAGAGGCTTAAACGATGTCAATATTAAATTTCGCTACCCATTCCTGCTGGTCCCTGTAGCCTTAGAGCAGTTACGTAAGGGCATAGTTTTTCACTAAACTTGACCTACGAAATGCATATAATTGAATTTGAATTAAGGAAGGTGACGAGTGGAAAACGCTTTCTCCAACACTAGCGGCCATTATGAGTATTTATTTATGCCCTTCGGACTGGCAAATAGCCCCGCAGTCTTTCAGTCATTCATGAATGACATATTCCGAGATATGCTTGAGAGGTGGGTCATTGTGTACATTGACGATCCTCATTTATTCTAAGACCTTGGAAGAACACATCCAACATGTCAGAGCCGTTCTTAAGCGTCTAATGCAAAATCAACTGTACGTTAAGGAACAGAAATGTGAGTTTCATCATACCAGTACCTCCTTCCTGGGTTACATCATTAGTCAGGAGGGGGTAGCCATAGACAAGGATTAAGATAAGGCAGTAACTGATTGGCCTCAACCTAAGATGGTAAAAGAATTGCAACAATTTTTGGGCTTTGCAAATTTTTACAGTCACTTTATTCAGGGTTTCAGTTCAGTGGCAGTACCCCTAACCTCCCTCACTAAATCCCAGACCGACCAGGTGGGCCCTATTCCTTACTAGATTAAATTTTATGGTCACATATTGCCCTGGTTCAAAAAATACCAAAGCTGATGCATTATCTCATCAATCCGAGGAAATTCTCCCCCCCCCCACCACCCAGGATAGTATTACCTCTGAGAAACTTTTGGTATCCCCCGTCTGAGGACATTGTATCTGATCGGGGACCTCAGTTTACCTCTAGGGTATGATCCGCATATATAAAAACATCTGGGGTTTAAACATAAGTTTAACTTTGGGGTATCACTCCCAGTCTAATGGACAATCCAAGTGCCTAAACCAGGACATTACCTGGTTCCTGAGTTTATATTGTCAGCAACATCAGTGTTACGGTGGAGGCTCCAGCCTCCTCTTCAGTGCGCATGTCCCGTGAACCATCTCCCGAATACTGATTCCCGAACTACATTTCCCATGAGCACCCTCTGTCTGATTACCCGGAAGCATCACCTGTTCATCATCAACCCTCATGTATTTAAACTGAACTTTCACGTGAACTAGTCGCGAAGTCTTGTTTGCCTCGGTGACAATTCTAAGCGTTTACTCCCTTGTGATTTATTGCCTTGTTGTGTTTGACCTTGCCTGTTTTCTGGATTTTGATTATCGCTGCCTGCCCTTTGGATTTTGCCTGTTTACCGTTTGTGAATGAACTCTGCCTGCCTCGACCTCTGCCTGTTTAATGTTTTTGATTATATGCTGCCTGCCTTTGACCATCGCCTGCTAACGTTTTGTGAGTTTGTCTTAAACATTATTAAATATTGCAAATGGATCCGAATGCCTCTGACTCCTCGTTACAATCAGAATGACTGGAGCAGATTCATTATGTGGGCGGAATATGCACAGAACTCATTAGCTAAACTTGCCACGGGCATGACACCATTTGAGTGTGTGCTGGGTTTTCGACCCCCACTATTCCCATGGTCCGAGGAAACCTGCCGAGCTTCCGGCTGTCACAGATGATTACAGAATGAAACCTGCTGGCGAACCGAGGGGCGAATCGGAGACCTCAGGAAAGCAAACCCCTCATTGTGTTGGATAGTGAGGAGGCTTATCAGGTCCATGAGCTGCTCGATTCTAGGTGCCGGGGTGGCACCATACAGTACCTGGTGGACTGGGAGGGGTACAGTCTGGAGGAACGCTCGTGGATTAATGCAGGAGACATCCTGGATCCCACTCTTATTGAAGAGTTTCACCGAGTGCATCCGGAAAAACCAGCCCCTCGACCTTCACCCGGCACTTCACCCGGAAATAATCTTTGTTTGTCTTGATTTGCTGAGCATTTTCCCTTGTATTGCCTTTCTCGTTTACCGTTTCTCGCCTGCCCTTGATTATTGGATTCTCTATACCGTTTATGATTGTTTGCTGCCTGCCCGACTGTTGCCTGGATATTGTTACTATTTAGCCCTGCCTTTAATATTGTTGTTTACCTGTTGCCAATTACCATCTGTCTGACAATGATTTAAATAAAACCCTGCATATGGATCCCAACGCCTCAGATTCATCATTACACTGATTCTACATAGAATAAAGTTAAAATTTATTCTAACTGGTGAGAAGGGGTATATGTAGGAGGTAATGTGGAGAACAGCTGCCCAGCCATAGAGGTCACGTTGGCAAGAGTATACAAATAATACATAATATTTGATGTCCGAAATATGGAACTTTCTCATTAAATCTATGGATGGAGAATATTTGCAATAATGGATCACATGGATTTAGGGTTTATGGTTATGATTCTTGTATCTGACATACTGTACAAAAATAAGGTAAAAAAGTGTGTGGTGGTGTTTGTATCCACAGAAACACTGTCTTATGCCTGCCTTTTTTAATTGTTTTGGGATACTCAGAACATTTCTGGGAAGCAACCTTTGACTTTGGGGCATGCACTTCTGATTTCCGCTTGAGAGGAGGGCCCAAGTTTGAATGTTGTGTTTACATCCAGTAACTGAAAATTCTGCATTACGCACTATTTAATGACTTTCCAAGCACATTAATTTTGTATGCTTAATTTAGTATGTCTGTGTTTTAGATGCCAGTGGTGTTGTTTGCTGCTGGCATGTGTGGGGAGGACAGAAGCTGTGGGAGTCATATGAGGCGCTGGAATATGGAGGTGGTAAAGCAGAAGTGCAGAGACAGACTCTTTCTCTGTCTGTCTCACCATCAGGAGAACAAGCTCTGACCGGTGGCTCTGACTCTACCATCCACCTCTATGACCTCACCACCCATCAGAGAACGCACATCTTCAGCGCCAGGTGCCTTTAAACTTGACTGTATCTCACATAGTTTACCCTCTTAAATCAAAACAAGAACAAGCATTTATATATTGGACAAAGTAAACAATATTTGTTCACAGAATTGCTCTACATTTATTCATGATATTTTGTACATTAGTCCCAGAACAACAACTTTAATGGACAACTTTAATGGACAACTTGTAATATGTATATAAATATATATGTAAGATGTATATATGTATAGATGTATATATGTACCAATAGTGCAAATTTGCATGTGCAACATCGGCTGAGTTGTCATCGGTGATTGTGATGTGTGGGGATATGTCCAGAAAGGCCAGATCCTAAGTGTTCTGGTTGAGGGCCCGAATGGCCTGCGGGAGGAAGGTCCTCCTAATTCTCTCTGTGTTCGCCTTCAGAGAACGGAAACGTTTCCCTGACCGCAACAGAGAGAAGAATCCATTGTTGGGATGGCTAAGGTCCTTCATCATCTTTCTGGCTTTGGTCCGGTTTATGGTATGGTTTTCCATACCATAATTGTGAATTTCAAGTGAATTTTCAGCTTCTGAAGCCATTACAAAACAATGCAGTTTTTGTCTGCAGTTTTATTACATCAGTTCGAGCCTAAGTCAGATCAAGCCTCTAGTTATAAGCAGAGAACAGAAGACACTGTCTATAAACAGAAATCCATTTACATCTTCGAACGTAAGAATGACAAACAGTATGTTACTCTACACTTACCAAAACTCTGCATTTGAACAGTAAATGTAGCAAATACTTTAATAAATTCTTCAATAGCA
The DNA here is from genome assembly GCA_036877575.1 of Botia almorhae. Taxonomy (NCBI): domain Eukaryota; kingdom Metazoa; phylum Chordata; class Actinopteri; order Cypriniformes; family Botiidae; genus Botia; species Botia almorhae. The sequence continues at coordinate 22,084 of JAZGTJ010002262.1, read as the reverse complement.
AATACTTTAATAAATAATAAAACATACTTACAGACTCTGTACATACAGATGCATCATATGACCTCTTTAGAATTGCAGGGTATTTGCTGAGTCATTTTCTTAATGTGGATGATAAATGTAAATTATAAACAACTGCTGTAAGAACAAGCTACAAACATTGCACCATATACAGTGTCTGAAGAAGAAGAATAGTAGAGTAAAGATTGGCAGGATTAACTCAGCTATTTAGTGCATATCTTCCGCATGAACTATCAGTTAATAAAGAGGGTGATACTTAAGCACAGCTATTAAGTAATAGGTTGGATAATGCAGCAATAAAGTACTGTGGTATACGTGGTAACATACAGGACCATTCCACCTTTTCTCCGATTTTTCAGGGCTCTCAGGTCACTGAATGTGCCTGGACTTTGTGTTAATACAATGTAGAGTATATATAATAAAGCATTTAAGTTTTCATTCTCATGTCTGATCTCATATTAAAGGTCTTGGTGAAAAGGTAAAATGGTCTAATTTCTAAACTATAGGAGACAACTTAAGAGAAATTGACACTCCTGTTTTGGGTGTGTTTTCTAAGAGATTGTAGATATAGATTCTGGACTGGTTAGGATGTTTTCTCAGGTCATGAAACGCGAATTTCATTTTACATTTACATTTAGGCATTTGGCAGACGCTTTTATCCAAAGCGACTTACATTGCATTATACTACACATTGATCACTATACATTGAGTATGTGCAATCCCTGGGTATCATTAATACCACAGTGACTAGAACTGGGGGATTCATGGACCAGGGAAATTAAGCTCTTGCGCAGGGGTTCTGGATCGAAGGTACGTTCATCTGGGCATGTAGGAGAGGGTGGTCTCTGACTATTAGCCTGATTAATCTCGTGGTAATGTCCCATTGTACCGGGGCTACTAATAATTTTCCTGGGATAAGGGTTCTTGATTGGTGAGTGTGGGAGTCTACTCAGTCTGGTGAGAGAGGGAGTCGGCCATGGTGTTCTTTGAACCTGGGCAATAGGTAACTGTAAATTGAAATCTGGTGAAAAATAGTGCCTATCTAGCCTGTTGAGGATTGAGTCTTTTGACCGAGCACAAGTATTCTAGATTCTTATGGTCTTTTGTGTGATCTATTGGGTGTGAAGCTCCCTTTAGCCAGTGTATCCACTCCTCAAGGACTAATTTCATGGCCAGCAGTTCACGGATGCCAACATCATAGTTAGGGGTGAGCTTCCATGAGAAAAGGCACATGGGAATAACTTGGGTGGGAAGCAATGGTGCTGTGAGAGGATAGCTCCAACGCCTGTGTTAGAGGCGTCTACTTCAACTATTAGGGTCAGGATACTTGAGAATAGGAGCCAAGGTAAAATGTTGTTTTAATTCTTTAAAGGCTGCAAAGAGGCTGAAACCTCTGAAATTGGCAAAACCCAAAAATCTCTGTAATTCCTTGATGGTTCTGGGTTGTGGCCATTTAGAGACGGATTCTCTTTTCTTATTGTTTCACATTTTTCCTCCTTCACATACAACTTATATTCTAAGAGTGTCACAGCACCCAATCGGAAACCCAATCGCACACAGCGATTCACAAAAAAACTTTAATTTTAATAAACAGAAAGCAAACTCCCACTAGGGGGCAAGCAGGGAACAAAAGCAAACTTAAATTTCAATACAAAAAATATGAATAAACAATACGGAAAAATCAATGACGATACAAAAACATCAAATTAACAAAGGCGGACTTAACTTTAAACATTCAACGAACGGTAACGTTAACAATCAACGTGAACGACACAGACGAGAGCAAAACCAACAAGGACAATAAATAAAACAATGAGGAGCATGAACAGATCAACGAGGAATCAAAACCTCGGATCAGCAAAAGCACAGGTAAAACACAGATAAAGAGTATGGGTAAAACAGTCCAGCATGAGACAGCAGACACAAGGGCATTAAATACAACAGGAAACAATGACAAACAGGTGCGTAAAATCAAAACAAATGGGCACAATACAAATAGAGACAATTTTGGATTTGACGGGTTTGTTAATCTTGAGAGAGTCAGTGTAACCTAGTTGCATGGGCTCTGAGAGAGATACGAAGGGTAAAACGTTTTGGATGACCGGCGTGAGCGTATAAGATTGTCCATCTGGATGGTCAGATCGATGAACTCCCTGAGGTTCCTGCCCTCGTCCCTGCAAGCGAGTTCCAACTGTTCAGCATTGAGCCCCCTCCGGAACGGTAGTTTCAATGTGTGCTTGACCCAGTTGGTCTGTGATGCTAGAGTATGAAAGGTAAGAGCATATTCGGAAGCTGTTACTTTTTCCTGTGAGAGGGCTAAGAGCTGCTCACCAGGACTTCTAGAGAACAGACAAAAGCTTTTTGACTACAGTCATTGGGATAAAAAAAGAAGACTGTTGGTTTACAAAAACCAAGAATTGCAGTAAAAAACCCTTGCATTTAGAGGGAGAACCATCAAACTTCTCTGGAAAAGCTAGTTGAGGGCTTACCAGGGCAGAGGCGCTGGGCGGTGGTGAGTACGGCGTGGGTGGCTCGGTTACGGTTGGTTATGGAGGCATGAGACGCAACCCTTGGAGAGCTTTTACCAACTCCTTGGTCAGCAAGGATAGCTAATTTAACTGATGTTAGTGTAAAGAGATCTGCAAGGCTTAGACTGTAAACTCAGATGATAGCTGCATGAGAGCTGCTGGATCGTTGAGTGGTGAAGTCTTCTGTAATGAAGAGTCAGATGGGTTAAGATACATTTGCAGCTTGCTTAATAAGAGTGGGCAACTGGCAGAGATAGGTAACAGCAAACAGGTGCAACACAGACAATAATCAGGGCAGGCAGCAAACAATCAAAAACGGTAATAGATATCCAAGTCAAAGGCAGGCAGCAAACAATTGTAAAGAACAGTCCAAAATCATACACGGGTAATCAATAGAAATAACAGGGGAAACCACTCAGAGCTGATGCACTGGGCAAATCAAGACTTCGCCAGAAATGTCTGGAAAAGTCCGGTTTATATAGATGATGGTTAATGATGATCAGGTGCGGGAACAGGAAGTGATCAGCACCATGTGAGTTGAATCTTGGTAGTCCAATCGGCTTCCGGTTAACATTACAGGGATGGTTCCCTTTGGTGGTGCGGTGGAGGAGAGGCTGGAGGGAGAGTGCCAAACTACCCTGATATGTGGATAATGATCTTGGGTTTATTGTTAGGCCAGAGACAGAAACTCATACTGCTATCTAAAATAAATATGGAACAGAAAACAAAGCATGTTGCACGCAAATGTTTTTAAAAAAGGTTTTAAGTATTACTGTAACATTAATATAGTGTTCAACCTGATTTAAATTGTCAAAAACCTTCCCAAAAAACATTTTAAAAATAATGAACACAAACTTAAGAATAAACACAAACTAAAGAATCAAAACTAACCATATCCGCTGTTGACAAAAAAAGTACAAGCCCTTCAGTGTGTCCAGTCACAGCTTTTCAATGAGGTGCAGCATTTGGTTCCCGCATTTACAGCCAGCAGGGTTACAGTCAAGTAAGTCAAGATGTTCCTAACCAACACCTACAATTGATGCTGCGTTTCATAATGAAAATGGGAATGATAATACCAATGCAACTCCTTAAGGTTGTGTGATGTGTGCACAAACACTGGAGAGGTCTCAGACATTGACCTGATAAATGTGTGCAGTGTGGACCAACCTGCCACATAACATACCGACTGCAGGTAGGCACCTCTTAACAAAGCCCTAGAGGATGCCACTCCACCGGTGATATAAGCCCTGATTCCTAGAGGTAAAACTTGACAGCGTGCCTCATAAGCCAGGGCAATGGCATCTCTCACCCAATGCGGCATAGTTTGCTTGGTGGTGGCCACTGCTAGTTGCGGTCCCTGTAGTCAAAGATTAAGCAAAACAAATTAAATGGAATTGGCCAGGACTCCTGGAAGCAGAATGGTTGACGGAAATGCATAAAGTATGGTCCATGGCGTTCAGACTCAGGGGGGCTGGAGAAGTCAAATAGAAGTAGAGGGGATATTGTGTCATTTGCTGAGTTTCCAACCCTGCTCCCACATTCATATGTCCTGGAATGTAAATTTCCCTGAGGGACAGGAACTTGTATTGTGCTCACAGCAGAAGCTGCTGCAGGAAGTACTTCAGAGACAGAAATATTTGAGGCAATTGATGTGCCAATTGAGATGATGGTCTCTCCAGATCCCTTGGGCTGGACGGACATCCAAGACTACACCCCAGGCCATATGGGAAGCACCTGTTGTTAGTATTTTGTGGTGACAACATGCACCGAGAGTGGGACCCAAAATGATAAAATGGGGTATGAACCACATAGAAATGATATGAAGGCAGTGCGCACCAGCCTTATTTGCCTCTGGGGATTGGTTCTCAGATGAAATCCCCTGGCTCTAAGCCACCACTGAAACTGCCTTGTTGCACAAATTACTATGGAAACAGGCATTGTGAGACCCCTAGCTTGTTATTCCTCAGGACGTTTTGAAGGGACTCAATGCATGCTCAATGCACAGCTGTGCCCACAGAGCGACCGAATTCCATACAAACCTTAGATACATTGTTCTCTGGGCAGTCTTAAACCCAAATATTCAAGATGAGTGAGGACAACATCCGGATATCGATGCACATGCTCCTGAGACTAGGGCAAAATCAACCAGTCATCTGTGTAATTTAGAATGCGGACGCCAGGAGCCAGAGCTGTATCCATACATTTTGTCAATGCGCGGGGTGACAAGGCTAAGCTGAATGGAAGAACCCGAGACTGGTAAGCTTTTCCCCAAAAAGCGAACCTCCGGAACTTCCTGTGTTGTGGCATATTTTATATATGAAAATATGCACCTTGAGATCAATTGTTACAAACAAAGAGACACAATCAGATCATGATAATCATTTAAGTGATTCTAAATTTTTGACTGGTACTGTATAAGACTTAATTAGTTTATATTTATTTTGAATTACTTTTAAAGCGCCTCAAGAACAGTGATGGATGGGCATCGGTTTAGAGTTTTTGCTGTGACATTTCACCCTCAATGTGAGAGAGAGTTTATCTCAGGAGGATGGGATGACACTATTCAGGCAAATAATCATTTTAATCTTATATATTAACCCAAACTAACTTTATGCATTTTGTATGACTTCTGGATTTAATTGCATTTTTTTTCCAATATAAGTTTGTTTTTCTGTTTTCTGCATAGTTTTGGGATACAAGACAACAACAATCAATCAGGTCTGTCTGAAGCTGAATACTAATATTTATACAAATAATATTAATTTGAATGATAAACTCTGAATTCTAAAATGTTTGGCTTTAATTGGGTTTTGTCAGAATGATCTCTGGTCCTCATATCTGCGGCGATGCTCTTCAGATTGATCCCGTAACCAATCAGATCCTCACAGGATCCTGGAGGAAATGTAACACACTTGAAGTAAGAACATATCAGTTAGCAAGTCTGCTTGGCCTAAACCACAGATGTTATTGACTCTATATTTTAATCTGTTTCAGATGTGGGACTACAACTCTGGGAAAAAAATTATTGAACTGCCTCATGACCATCATGGAGAGAGCAAGGTTAATATTAACTCATTATACTATTCTTATCTCTGCTGATACATACTCATTAAAGCTTTAACCCACTTTAAAGCTGGTAGGAGGATTTGGAGATCTTATGTTGTAGTTTTCTAAATTTAAAAAGCAGTAAGTGAGTGCTGTTAGACAAGAATCACAAAAGAAAGATTGCTGTTAGAAAACAAAGCTGTGATTTGGTCATAGGACCCTGTTGTCATTCACAGATTAGCAATACCATCCTAATATAGAGTATAACAACACTCCTTGTCATGTGATATCACTTAACTATACTATGTTTCTATTTTATGCTTAAATGTCCAGCTAATACTACTTAATTTGCCAAAATGGAACATTAAACAGAATACAGTTTACCACAATGCTATGCACCTGACATGACCTTCTATTCCCAGTGTGAAAAATGTACCATGATTAATATCTGCTATGACCTCTTTCTTGACTTTTGGCAAGTATTTGATTGGACAGTAGTGGCTCCTGTTATGTATATTAGCAAGGAAGTTTTACATCATTTAATTATTATTATACAGTGCCTTGCAAAAGTATTCATACCCCCTGAACTTTTTTACATTTTGTCACCTTACAACCACAAACTTAAATGTATTTTATTGAGATATTATGTGATAGACCAACACAAAGTAGCACATAATTGTGAAATGATATACTTTGTATTCAGCCCCCTGTACTCTGATACCCCTAAATAAAATCCAGCCATAGGGACAGACTAATTTCTGTCCCTATGGCTGTCAATGTGGGCTTGTGGATTTCTTTGGAAACATTGGATGGGCACTCTGGTTCTGGTGTTTTCATTTACTTGATTCTATCAAGAGTATGTCTGCACAATGTTTGTCTTGCAAAGGACAGATGGACATGATGGACTTGACCAGTGTTCGAACTGCGCAGATGTCAAGCATCTTTACGAATATCCATGCATATATATATATATATTGTTGCACCCATACAACAAAAGTGCATTTGTGTGCTTTCATACTAAGAAGATTGGCTTTTGTGCACAAAGAACCCAAAGGGAAATAAAACGTTGGTTATGTATGTAATCATGGTTCTATGACTGACAGAGGACCGCCAGAGCCTCTGGTCACTCTGGTCAAAGAAAAGGCTTTGTAGGGTGTGCTGATGTGTAAGAAGCTGTTTATAGAAAGACACGTCATTATGGTCACAAGGTGACAGCTTTTATAATAGGTTCCTGACAGGAAGAAAGAAGGTATTCCTCTCAGTTATGCTGTCTGTCAGTCTTTCGTAATAGAACTATGTATATTGTGACGAGGCGCACCGGGGCAGGCAGCGTCGCCCTGGCAACGGACGCGCCGCACCTGCCCGAGCTCATCACGGGCGGACCGGGCACAGCTGCGTTAAGACGCCGCCGCCGCCTTCCGCCCAGAGGGGAGGTGAGTTAGAGAGCCAAATGCAGAGCAAGCTGGGACTGAGAGCGAAGCCTAAGAGTGGCACCAGCCGGAGTATCGTTGCGTGTCCTCCGCGCACCAAGAGAGCAGCGAGTGGCCGAAGGCCGTATAAAGGAGCCCGCAACACCGCACACTCCCGTCGCCAGGAGGGACGCAACCCCGAGCACGAGCCGCACCAGCACCTGCACCAGCAGCCAGCCCAGCTGCTTCCCCCACGCACTTCACGCCCTTTCACCTTCAATAAATTCACCCTCCGGGGTATCTTTGCACCGCCTACCTTGTCGTGTGATTCCTCACACGTGACAATATATACACACGGTTATAATGCGGTTTTACAAGTGGATGGCAGTCTGACAAAATCTTAAAAACCATAACTGATATTACTTCTGGTACATTGATCACACTGGAAGTATAATAAGTGTGTTGCATTGTGGGATACAGTATTTTGTGCAGTCTGCCTTGCTGTATATTGGCAACATTTTGGCTATAGTAGTAGATCTTTGGGATATTCTATGCATGTAGAAAATTAATCCACACTGTATAAAAACAGTACCTCAGAAAATGTTTGGTATGTTACTGCTGAACACAAATTAATTATTTTTGTGGATAAGAAATTCAATGTGATGACTATATAAAGGGACCTGAACAAGTCAAAGGTTGTGTTTAAATGTGCCAAAAGTTGTGTTTAAACATTCAGGAAACAGTAGAAATAAATAGGATGAAATAAAGTGCTAACAGTCAAGCAAAACATGAAAAAACATGAAAGAAGACTGACATAATTGTTATATTGTGACTTGTACATTGTAGGATTTTTACACTCATAATTTGTTCTGCATTCATCTTTTTAGATCTACACGTGTCACTGGTTAGGACAGGAGCACATAGTGGCTGCTGGGAGTCAGCCAAACATGCTGAGAGTCATTAACCAAAAGAGTTTTGCTGTCTGTAAAGTTACCATTTTTAAACATCTAAATGTAATATATTACTTCATAAAGAAGGTTTAAGTACTGTTTGTTAATTGCCTTTTTTCTAGACGGAATCCTGCTTGTTTGGTTTGTCCTCTGCCATCTTCAGTTCCTCTGTGTGTCCCTCAGGAAGGTGGAGCGGTCTGATAGCAGGGAGCTCTGGAAGCGAAGTGTTTTTACTGGACAGAGGACAATGTTCAAGGAAAAAGATTGCATAAGTATGTTTATAGGGTGTGAGAGAAAGAGGGAAAAGAGCAGTAGCACGTCTTAAATTTAAAATTGTATCTCTATATGTTCACATAAATGCTATTTTACTGCAACGTTTATTTTAATTCCTAATTTTTTCCTATCATCAAAATTCCCATGAAGCGCTAAATGTTCTCTGCAGGGTTTCTTTTTGAGATCTGAACTTTTTCCATTGTAGTCTAATTGTCTAGTGCATTTACTGTTATTTTACTACTTGTGCTACAATTTCAACAAGACAATAAAACTTTATGATATACACATTGGCTTGTTTATTTGCTCATACTGCAGTTATGCTCCTACTCTAGTCTTAAAACTATAGTACAGTGATCCTGTGCAAAAACAGGTGTAGAGGTGACCCCTTTGCATTTTGCTGACTCACAGTCCTTATTTAGGTAAGATTTACGGTACAATTGTAATATATAACCTTTTATACATAGGATAATCAATGTCTTGACTTTTGTGTTTTCATCTTAAGCTCCAAATAACATTAAGTATGATAAGTGCATTCAGTAATTAATTAAACTCAAATCGTGTATTGTTCGTGCTCTTGAACTGATCTCTGTTGGACAGGATTGCAGCTTCGTCGGATCAAGTTGTAGCCTTTAGGATCACGGGGATCATAGAGTTAAAGGAACATTACCCTGCCTATCCACTGCGGTCAAGCCAGCCACAAAGTCGAAAAGTCTAGATTGCACAGACTACTTTCACCTCAGATTGAGAGTACACCTTCCCCCAATATCACCAGCACAGTATCAGGACTATCTGATGTGGAATTACAAAATAAGAACCCTCACAACCTTCATATTTCCACTGTTTTGTCTCTTACTTTCGAAAAGCTATATAAACAAAAGTTCTAGATTGCACAGACCACTTTTACCACAGATTGGGAGTACACCATGCCACTGTGTCACCAGCACAGTACCATGGCGATCTGATGTGGAATTACAAAATAAGGGCCCCCACAACCTTCATATTTCCACTGCTTTGTCTCTATTTTCAAAAAGCTATATAAACAAAAGTTCTAGATTGCACAGACTACTTTCACCTCAGATTGGGAGTACACCTTCCGCCAATATCACCAGCACAGTATCATGATGTACTCCAAATCTGATCTGAAAGTGGTCGCTTTCATTCAGGTTCTTGCTGAGGAGCCGAGATGTGTAACGTCTCCTTCAGGGAACAGAGGTTACATATGTAACCAGGACATTCCCTTTCAGTCAGTCACGTTCGACGTTACGTCAACTGACTGACGTATGGGGTCCCTGTGGAGAATGCCGCAGGCCGACCCAAGTTACGGGCTAGGAATGTCAGTATGGGTAGGCAAAAGCATGCCTCTGTAAAACAGTTCCCCTGCCTCTGTAATCTTCCCAGTGCTCCGCACAGGCAGCATGTCGCAACCCAGTCGGGTGCGGAGCCCCGGAGGGGTCGTGGCGCTCATTCCTATCCCCCCTAGGAGAAGGCACCTCAGTGCACGGGTCTCCTTCCTCTCAGGGGATAGCCACGAAAAACACTGGGGAAAGACGCCTGTTCCAGACGAAAGGTGTTGCGGAGACCACACTCGGCTGAAGGAGGTAATGTGTGGAGATAAGGTATAGACTGATCTGGCAGTACTACCCATGAAAAAGTCTCTGTGCAGGTCCTACAAACTGGGACGGCTCACTGCCCACAGAGACCGGCAGCCGTACTGGCGCCAAGGGAAAGACACGGGTTCACCGATAGGGGAACTGTACCGTGGAAGATATGCATGAGGGATTACCAAGGGGGAATCACTAACCATGGAGCACCTAGCCCAGCACGGGGGCTGACAGAGGCATACATACACAAGTGCTGGGCCTGGCGTAAGGCTCCTCCGCTGAGCCTGCTCGCCGGCGGGTGCCTAAGGAATCACAACATAGGGTTCACCTACTGGGAAACCACTGCGAAGGAATACAACTGCCTAAGTCCCCCTATCCCAGGGGGGAGGCGAAATGCAAGCGAAGACACCAAGCCTGTCCTCCCGACCACTAGCCAGTTGGCCCCAACACACGGGAGGATACAGGCTCTACCCTGAGGTTATAGAACCTTGCAAAGGTGTTGGCTGTCACCCAGCCCGCAGCTCTGCAGATGTCTGCTAAAGAGGCGCTGTGCGCCAAGGCCCATGAGGGGGCAAAACTCCTAGTCGAGTGAGCCCTCACTTCGGGGGGGCACGACATGCCTTGGGCATCCCTGCGAAGCAGAAAAAGAGCTGATCGGAGCATCTGAAGTTCCGAGTGCGGTCCACGTAGATGCACAGGGCGCGGATGGGACACAGCAAGAAAAGGCTGGATCTGCCTCCTCCGAGGGCAGCGCTTGCAGGTTCAGCACATGATCCCTAAAGGGCATGGTGGGAACCTTGGGCACATAGTCGGGCCTGGGTCTCAAGATCACGTGAGAGTAGGCAGGCCTGAACTCTAGGCACGACTCACTGACCGACAATGATAGAGGCGAGCGCAGTCAGGAGCACTGTCTTAAGCGACAGACCCTTAGGCTCGACTGACTCCAGCCTCGGAGGGTTCAATCTCCGGGCACCCCGTAAGAACCTGATGACCAGCTTGTGCTTCCCTAAATACTTACCTTCTACTGCCAGGTGATGGGCCGATATAGCCGCCACATACACCTTTAGGGTGGAAGGGGACAACCTCCGTTCCAACCCTTCCTGCAGAAAGGAAAGCACAGAGCTGATCAAGCAAGTGTAGGGGTCTTCTCTACGGGAAGAACACCAGTCAGTGAAGAGGCTCCACTTTAGGGCGTACGCACGCACGCCTGGTGGAAGGAGCTCTCGTCTGAGTGATAGTGTCTACCACACCTGGGGGCAGGTCACTCAGGGTCACTTAGGGTCACCGCGTCCCATCCACGAACCACACATAAAGGTTCCAAAGATCGGGCGCGGGTGCCAGATGGTGCCCTGTCCCTGAGAAAGAACGTCCTTTCTTAGGGGAATCTTTCAAGGAGGGCCTGTCGCAAGGAGCGCCAGGTCTGAAAACCAGGTCCGGGCTGGCCAGAATGGCGCAACCAGCAAGACCTGCTCCTTGTCCTCCCTGAGGCTCACTGGGGGAAATGCATATTTGCGTAGGCCCCGGGGCCAGCTATGCGCCAACGTGTCCGTCCCAAGGGGTGCCTCAGACAGGAAATAAAACAGCGGGCAGTGGGAGGACTTGCGGGAAGCAAACAGGTCCACCTGTGCACCTGTGTACCGCCTGGGGATGGAGTCGCCACTCTCCTGGGCCTGACAGCTGCCGTGAGAGTGCATCGGCAGCACGGTTGAGCTCGCCCGGAATGTAAGTGGCGCAAAGTGACCTGAGTCGCGGCTGACTCCAGGGGAGAAGGCGACAGGCAAGTTGAGACATGCGACGGTAGCATATCCCGCCTTGGCGGTTGAAATACGCTACCGTCGCCGTGTTGTCCGTACGGACCAACACGTGCCTGCCCTGCAGCAATGGAAGAAACCGGCACAGAGCCAAAAGCACTGCCAACAACTCGAGGCAATTGATGTGCCACAGGGGCCGAGATCCTGTCCAGGAGCCCGAAGCTGCCTGCCCATGGCATACGGCGCCCCAGCCTGTCTTGGAGGCATTCGTCATCACAACATTGTGCCTGGACGCTTGTTCTAAGGGCACCCCGGCCCATAGAAAGGCAAGGTCCGACCAAGGGCTGAAGGTTTGGCGGCTTGTCGGAGTGATAGTCACCCGGTATGTGCCGCAGCGCCATGCCCATTTCGGGACCTGGTCGCGTAGCCAGTGCTGCAGTGGTCTCATATGCATCAGGCCAAGTGGAGTGACCGCAGCCGTAGATGCCATATGCCCCAGGAGCCTTGGTGTGCAGGGCAGAGGCTGTCTGTCCTGCCGTACGGTAAGCCTTGGCGGCGAGCGCCGCCGTGGTCTAACGGACTCGGGAAAGGAAACGCGGTCGGTCTCGCCAGGTAGCAGCACTTTGCAGACACAGGTGCACCGCAACTGCACGCTCCACCTGAGGGATCTCCACGTACCCCTAGGCAGCCCCCCCATCAAGGGTAGTAAGAGTGGAGGGAAAGTGGCTTCGGGCAGAAAAAGGTGCCTTCCACCACTTCTGCACTGGGGCGGGATGGGAATGAGCCTCCCGAGGAACCAATCGCTCTGGGCTAAGTTTATGTTAAACATTCTATAATAGTAACTTAACCTCATTCAATGACAACAAGCTTGCTTTTAAAAAAAACTTCCTGAGCAACATTTGCTGGTATAAAAAGTATGTCAACTAATTCTGCCCTGTAATTTTGAGGTTTGCGTAAGTTTGTGTTTACACTTTAAAGGAAGTGGGGCCTCATTTTTGAAAATTGTGGGAAACTGTACTAGATAAAGTGACTGGACTGATAAAGTGAAAAGACATGATTATTTTTGTTCTTTTGTGTCCCACTATGGCAAAAAGTTTATAAGGCAGTAGATGATAAATATCTTGCAATAAAGTTACTAACAGTAAAGTTAGTCTTTTTATAATTAGAAAATCTGCCCATGTGCCAGAGGTATTGACACTAAACACAGAAGTCTGTAATGAAGTGTTTGTTGTGTTAATTTAGTTGATTTTTCATTTTTACTTTTAAATTGTCCCAATAAAATCAAATTTTAAGTGATTTTTAAATGGTAATACATAAGCCCAATAGATCTTTCATCTTTTTTAATGTTTGTTTTATTTTTCTTAATTAATTTTATTAATTTTTAAATAAATTGTTATTCTGTAAAACCTTAAGTTTGTTTCATGGTTTTCTGTCTCATAATTTCCTATGGGGCTAAATACAGGATCATTTTTGTAGAATTTCCTGAGCCCAGTATCTGCCTAGTTCAGAGGTACAGAGATAACCTATGCCAGACAAGGGAGTGTCTGTAAGAAGATGCTCTTGATTTGTAGAGAGTGTTTATGTGTGGGTTAATATTAACAGAAGGTTGAAGTGGCTTCAAATGACTTTTAGTCTTTTGTCACTTAGTAAACAGTCCTTATTTGTCCTGGTGTCACAGTAGCAACATTATTTTAATATTACAGCAGTTTATGAGGCCACATAGACATTATGCTATGTAATCTTTATTAAAATCACAATATACTAAAACAGAAATACTTACTGCTTATTTACAAATCTGACCAATAAGTAAACTTAAAGGTAAAAATTTCAATACTTGTGGTAAATCCTGGACCATTTAAACATACACATTTTTTACATTTGCATTTGGAGGAATCTTAGTAGCTTCTCTGTTTAAATGTTTAGTGATACTTGTAGACACTCCCTTGAACTTAGGAAATAAGTTAAGGTTGCTGAAAGGTTGGAATGTCACCCTTCCTGTCTATGAGTTACATAAGTGGCCTGCACTTCAGGAACTCATTACACTAACACAACGCCCAGAGCACAGCAGAAAGAAATATAGGGACACAGTGATAGAATGAAAGAGTAAGAGAGAGTGAGAGACACTGGAAATCCCAGGAAAAAGGACTTCATATCAAAAACAAAATCGGACACCAATATAAATAGTTTAAGTAAATAATAGCTTATTTTAAAAGTAGTCAATGACAGTGGGGTAAAGACTATTAAGACTTAATCACCATATATTACATTATTTAAAAGATTCAAAACTTGTGAACAGAGCTCAGAAGAACAAGAACAAATAACTCCCTTCAAGCAAAAGGAAGAAACTGCAAGCGGAAAACTGGAATAATAAGGTGTTTGCAGAACCAGTATTGGACAACAGAAGCAGGAACTAGGACTGCAAGAGCATTACAGAGGCCGTTTTTGTTGTCATGGAAGAGAAATCATTAAGCTATGAAGAAGCCATTTGGCGGGCAGGTGATGCTATTCGACGTTTTCCTCTAATAGATGTTCAAGGTGTGCCTTTAATGAGCATCATTGCAGCAAACTGGAAGTCAATTTCAGAATTCTCTCCTGATCCATCAGACCTGCTCATTGCTACCTACCCAAAAGCAGGTAAAATACCAGAAAAATAAGTTGTCATTGATGTTAAAGTCAAGTAATCTTTATGTGCACAGACAGTAGAATACATACAATAGAATAGTATAATGAAATGTGTTCATTTGCACATCCTCTTGATGTCATTTGAAAAATTCACCCCAAATCAAATTTACCCTGTCATCATTTACTCACACCCTCATGTTTCTCCAAACCAGTTTGATTGTTGGAAGCGAAGATGTTTTTTTGACTGACCAGACTGATTTGTTCTATAGGTTTCAAGTTTTCAATAGCAATGTGTGAAAGTTAAGTTCTATTTCTGTCAGTCACTTGATATTGTGTTGATGACGGTGTTAGGGGCGAACCCCCTGAAAATCCATTTACCTCAGATCTTTTCAGAAAAGACCAATGAAAATTGGAAAATGGAATTTGCATGCCAGTCTCTGCCCTGGATATTCAGTTATAATAACTCCATTCATTTAGACTTGTTCTTTAGAGCTAAATGAATGTGTTTGTGTTCTCTCACCACTCTTTAAATTGTGAAGATTTTTTTATCTGCTGGAATCTACGGTGTGGATCAGCTGCTTGCCTCGTTCCTTTGCATGAGCTTCCCCTAAGTGCTTCGGCAGCTAGGCTGTAAGTGCTGAAAAAGTACATTTCGTCATCTGAAAAGCTCATTAAGTTGACAGTTGATATATTTAATGTTGTTGCTTTTTGCCACTGTGTTTTTGGATGTGGCTGGTTCATCAATGTTCATTATGTTTCGTTTACGAGAACATGTCCATGTGAATGCTGCGGTCCAGGCTGTCACTTTTCCTTGCAAGTTAGAGAGCCTCATTGGACACTCCCCACCTAGAGCTCTCTGCTGTAAATGCGTAGAGGGTGGAGATGACAAGCTCCATTGCAGATATGGAGGGATCAATGACCACTGAAATCCTGCCTTGCTTTCCTGTGATGCTGGCTGATTCCAGTACCATCAGAGCCTCCCAGCCAACGTCACCCTACAGGAAGGCACCACAGACCACTCATCAAGGTGTAGCTAGAAACATGCCATTGGCTTCGAAGTGGTCCTGAGACAGGTGACCCAAAGATGAGGCTCTCTCTCTCTGGCTGGCAAGATGTCTGGCTGGCTCCTTCTCTGGTGCTGGTACCCACCACCTTACCAAAAGAGCAGTTTCCTCATTCTCTGGGTCATACCTTATGCAGAAGCATCTTTCTTCTGCACTCAGGTGGAGGTCATAAGCTTTTCACTTTGTTAGACATAAGACAAGAAGGACATCTCCCATCGTTTGGCCTCAGTCAGGGGCCCAGGTAAGTATGGTACTGCCAGGGTAAAATTGCCTTCCCTATGTACCACAGGCAGAGCATGTTTTGCTGGGATGTGGAGGCTTCCAGCTCGGCCACTGCTCTGCCACCCAGTCACAAGGCATCCACCTCAGGCATGATGATGCCAGTCATTCCTCTGGTGCCCTTAGCACTGTTCCTGGGAGCATGGTTGTCGCTCCCCAGCATGTCGTGTTGGGTCCTAAGAATCCTTTTTCAACACAGGCTGCTTCCAGAGTTTGCTTTTGAGGAGTAAGTGAACCAGTACAAGGTCCTCCCTTTTGTTCTGGCCGTCACCTCACAGCTTTAATCACAGAGGCTGCTCTGTCTCCACTAAGATAATGGGGAACACACATTTGAACTTGACGACTGGCTAATCCTAGCTCACTTGTGAGAAGTTCTATGCACACGCAGGAACCTTAAGCACTTGAAATGCTGGAATTAGGAATGAATCCACCCTGAAATTTGTAGATTTTTAAGGTCTTAATTCTGAAAGTTGCATTTTTTTTAGCCAGCTCTTAATACTGGATGGAAGTTAACATAGGTGTCTTGCGATTAAGCTGGTTCTATACTGTAACATTTTACATATTCATATGCACCTGTGTTTGTTTACTTTTTTCTCTGTGTTAAGGGACAACCTGGACTCAGGAGATAGTGGATCTACTGATGCACAATGGAGATGCTGAGGTGTGCAAGAGAGCACCCACAGCTGTCCGTATTCCATTCCTGGAGATCTGTGCTCCTTCACCCATACCATCAGGTACAGTCACACATACACATTCACATATTTTACAGCATCCTTTCTCTTGATCTGTTGCATTCTTTTCACAAAACCTAACTTTTGTGTCAACTCACCCCGGTCAAAATAACCCATTGTAACGAAGACGCGGAGGCATGAGGATCCATTTGCAGCGTCTCTATTCTCAGATCAAACAGGCAAAACGTATAAAACGCCAGCGAACAGAAATGCAATAGGCAAGGCAAACTCAGAGTTGATAGTCCAGGCAGGGGTCGAGGCAGGCAGCAAACAATCATAAATCCAAAACAGGCAAAGTCCGAGACAGGCAGCAAACAATCAAAAAACGTAATCCAAAGCGGGGTCGTAGACAGGCAGCAAACCTGTCAGTAATAGACAGTCCAATAGACAGTCCAATAATAGCCGGGTGAATCAACAAGGGGAAATCACTCTGAAATGATGACACTCTGAAATGTGACAAACGGGAAATGATGCGTGGAACCATGTGACCAACAGGAAGTGAAAATGAGTCTATGGGAATTGTAGTCTGGAGTAGTTTTAGTATTCGGGCGAAGGCTCCCTCTGGTGCCACGGAGGAAGTGGTGCGGCAGCCTCCTCCGTAACACCCATCCAGTTCAGCTGTGAATGAACCCCTTAAAACCCATTTCACCCATCATGATTAACCCAATGGTTTGTTTACTGTACCACAAACAATATTTGGAGCTATTCATTATTCCTTCCACCCTGATTAAAGACCAAGTTTAAGTTGATGAAAAGCAGCCCCCAAATCCCCAAAGAACTTCTCTTTTTTTTCCTGGTATGCTTATCAGTTTTTGGTCTATGTTTTTTTAAACTTACACAAAAACAGCCATTTTTAACAGGGGTGTGTAGGCTTTTTATATCCACTGTAACTCTTTTTTGAGCATATGTTGTTTTATGTTGCATTTAGGGCTTGACTTACTTAAACATATGAAACCACCGAGAGTCATCAAGACCCACCTGCCCATTCAGCTAGTGCCTAAAGGATTTTGGGAAAACAAATGCAAGGTAAGAAATCAATTAGAATACAAAGTTCACAGGCAAGTCGTTTCTTTCCTGCATGGCAGGAGATAAAACAAATCCCTAAAGCATGTTGGTCAGTGCTGTCAACTGGCCATACAAAACCTTAAATCATCTGTCCACTACACCATGTGGCATTTTTCAGATCATCTATATGGCCCGAAACGCTAAGGACAATCTTGTAAGCTACTTCTACTTTGATCAAATGAACTTAACCCAGCCAGATCCAGGACCTTGGGATGGATACATTCACAAGTTCATGAAGGGACAGTGTGAGATAATTCTAGATATTAAATCACTCTCTAAATCTTTTTAGGTTTGCCCAGCATACCATGAACATGTTGTGTAATATGCTGTTTTATCTGAAGAGCTTGTTTGTTAACAGAATAATGAGTTACTTATGTCTTTACAGTGGGCTGGGGATCTTGGTATGATCATGTGAAAGGTTACTGGAAGGCGCAAAAGGAAAGGAATATTCTCTACCTCCTCTATGAGGACATGAAAGAGGTAGTGCAATATATCTTTACATGCTATTATCCTATAATGTTTAATTCATTTAATGAGCCCTTTTGATATTATTTATTTATTTATTTAAGAATCCTAGTAAGGAAATTAAGAAGATCATGCACTATCTGGACCTGTCTGTCTCTGATGATGTCATAGAGAGGATTGTGCAGCTGACATCTTTCAATGTCATGAAAGACAATCCAATGGCCAACTACTCATATATCCCAAAGCCTGTGTTTGATCAGTCCATATCTGCCTTCATGAGAAAAGGTAACTTGCCATTGAACTTTTTAAATGTTTTTAAAAGGATGAGGCACATAACTCTGTGACCATATAACAAATTATGATGTGATGCTCATGCTTAATTACATGATACTTCAACTTGATCGTCATGGTGAATGTAATTAAAATGTTTGTAAAAGAACCAAAATAGCAGGGTTTAGGGTTGTTTACCAATATTTCTGTTTGATATGTTGTTTCATAATAGGCAATGTTACTATGCATTTTCTGTACTTTATTTTCTTAACATTAACATTTTTAAAGAACACAGAATAACATTAATGCCTTTCTATTCTCACAGAATATCATTAATGAACCCATTAGCAGGGAGCAAAGTTTAATGGGGCAAACATAGGACAGGGCCATAAAACAGGCAGAAGTGCAATTCAAAACGATCAACACTCCAAACTGACAAGTGAAGACGAATCATGCAATCTGGAAGATGCGCAAGACTTTGCAAAGGAGAGAGACAACATTTGATTCCTTATATACTGCGAGTAATAATTCTGAATTGGATTCAAGTGAAGCAGGAAAGTTATAATTTGAGCGATGAAGCCCTCATGTGGCGGGAGTGGGGAATGGCAGATGTGACGAACTTAGTAAAAGAGTGGTCTCACCTTTTGATTGTTTGAGAGCTTACATGTTCACAAGTCCCTGATCTAAGTCTTAATTTTATGGTTGTTTACATGTGTTTCTACAGGAGAGGTCGGCGACTGGGTTAACCATTTCACTCCAGATCAATCCCAGATGTTTGATGAAGATTACGCAAAACAAATGAAAGATGTGGATGTTCCTTTCCGTGTTAAAATCTGATTCTTATTACTTTTTGCAACTTTACATGTGTATCTAAGATAATTAGTTAAGACCGACTTTTAGTCAGACATCAATAAGTCAAAGATGATATTATAAGTTTATGAAATAATCTACAAAAGTGTGATAAATCATAATGAAACTACAACGTTTTTTTTTCAAAATGTGTGTTTTGGCCGATTATTTTAAGATCAATATGTCACAGCTGATATTACTGATGTGTGTAAAATAATCTACAAAAGTGTGATAATTAGCCAAAACACACATCTCAGAACAAACATTGCACAGTTTCATTGATTTAATTCTGTAATAGTTTTATAATTAATTGTTGCATTTTAATAAATTAACATTGTCCAATGTGAATATCTGATTAAAAATGTCAAAATAATTTGGGCTGCTGTGTGTAAAATAATTAATCTTGCTGGGCAGCCACCAAGTAGGGCGTTGCAATAATCGAGTCTTGATGTCATAAATGCATGAATTTTTTTTTTTTAGTGTCTGATTTCGAGAGCATGTGTCCTAGTTTTGATATATTTGATTGCTGAAAAAGCTGGAAAAAAATGCAATTTTACAAATATTGGAAATGTGGCTTTCAAAGGACAAATTGTTATCAAAATGACACCCAGATTCTTGGCTAATGAAGCAGGCATTATAGAGCATCCATCCAGAGTAAGGCAGTCTTCTATGTTGCTCTGTGTGGAGGGTTTTTGTCCAATAAATGTAGAAAGTTGCTAGTCATCCAAGTTTTGATATCGACTATGCATTCTGCTAGTTTAGTGAATTTATGTGAAATTATTGTTGGGCCTAGAAGAAATGTATAGCTGAGTATCTTCAGCATAGCAATAGAAACTAACTCCATTTCTCTTAATCCTTTTGTGCGTATAATCACACCGGTGTGATTAGAACTGTTGGAAATAATGGGTTATGTTTTTTATATAACTGTGATTTATATTTCTGACCAGCTATATAATGGTCTATGCTTTTAAACTGTGATTTGAGAATAACCAAATATATCATGAATTGTGGTCTAATACTGTGATATGATATTAACCGAATATATACTGATTTAACCATGTGAATGAATAATTAACTACATATCTAATCATTTATATTTTTAATACTGCGAATTAATCATGCACTCATTATAGGATGGTTTGTACTCGTCACTATGATTCAATAAGTTCACAAAGTATGTATGCATTCTTATCTGTTATTTCCCATGTACGCATTTCTGTCTATTTTTTCAAAATAGCCATAGGATGTTTATGCTATGGAGCTTGCAACTATGTATGTATTTTTATGATGTTATATACAACTGTGTTGTGGAAGACCAACGAATTCGTGGAATGTGAAGTTGTGTTTTATATCTAAGGTTGAGCACAGAGTGTTCCAGCATATATCATGCCACCCACAAAAGAGAAACTACATCGGGGGTTCAAGGGGCAGAGTCTGCAGAGGAAAATAAGGGCAAAAAACGGAGTTTCTTCAAGTCCTGCATGGAATGCAAGGATTGTTTACTGCTGTGTATAAATGATTGGGTCGAGGGAAAGGCGAGCAGTTGCGGACTGCCCGAACGTTAGACTCGCACATTTGTGTAACGTGAGGGATAGCTGTGACCCAGACAGCTGTAAAATAATTATTCAACTGTGTTTATTAATAAAATATACTTTATTTGGCACGCATATATCCTCTCTTACTCTGTTTTATTCAACACGCAAGAACTCAAGGGATCAGAGTTTAACAGAACGTTCAGTGGTCACGTGATCACCTGCTAAATTCAAACTGTTTTCACACCAGGAATTGGCGGTAAACAAGAAAGTGAGTCTCTCAGGGCTTATGTTTCATGGTTGTTAGCGCTTCAGTCACGTAATGTTTATTTGTTTCTTACATTTCAAATGATGCTGCATGATCACAAATAAATATAAACACAAACACCAGGAATAAACATATATAAGTTCAATTTTAACTTTTTATATACATCGTCTTCTACATAGCGCTTCTATATATAGCCTATATATAGGCAAAAGCATCTTTCAAACAAAATGTTATGTTATTTGATATTTTTTACATTTCATATTTCATCGCACAATTACAGAAGTAATAGGAAAATATATATATAGTTTATACATAACGGAGGCAAAACAAACCTTTCAAACAACGTGCGGTTATGTTGTATTCCTGTAAATCCATTTTGTAGGTAATGTTTAAAGTTTACTCTATTCCTCTCTCAGTTCATCAGACACTTTTATGTTTTTCAAAAGGAGTGGATGAGCATTTTTAAATCCAGCAGAGTCTGTCTCCCGGACAAATTGCGGTGCCCGTGATAACTTGCCAATCACCTAACATGAACATTATAAAAGTTTGCACATATTTAACAATCGGAAAATCTTTCATTTAACAATGCATGTAAAAGTTTTATAAATATTTTTTTTGAAAAATATACATATTTATATAAGTATAAGCTGCAACGTGCCACTGTGTAATGTCGCACAACAAGCTTTATGAGTCTCCATGGTAACTGGAACGTGATTCATTCTAAAATAAAGGTTGCATTAAAAAAACTCACGTGTTAAAGGGTTATTAATTGCTCCTAGAGGTATCATGTATAAGGTGAAAAATAGGGTCCCAAGAACTGAGCCCTGCGGTACTCCATATTGGACTTACGATCAGTATGAGACCTTTTCACTCACAGCAACAAACTGGAATCGGTCAGATAAATGATTTAAACCATGCCAGTGCAGTTCCATTTATGCCAACGTAGTTTTCAAGCCTATTAAGAAGAATGTTGTGGTCAAATGTGTCAAATGCTGCACTAAGGTCAAGTAATAATAGAAGAGAGATGCAGCCACGATCGGCTGACAAAAGCAGGTCATTAGTAACACTGATGAGAGCAGTCTCTGTACTATGGTATGGCCTAAATCCTGACTGGAAATTCTCATAGATAACATTTCTTTCCAGGAAAGAACATATCTGTGAAGACACCACCTTTTTCAGTATTTTTGAGATAAAAGGTAAATTTGAGATGGGTCTGTAGTTTACTAGTTCCCTGGGATCAAGTTGTGTTTTTTTAATAATGGTTCTGATAACTGCCAGTTTGTAAGGCTTTGGGACATATCCCAACCCACACCAATGATGTATTAATAATACTATGTAGAGGGTCTAACAACATGTTGTTGATT
>JAZGTJ010002261.1:0-44072 GCA_036877575.1 Botia almorhae | reverse complement strand
AGACTCACCTCTTTCAGGCAGCCCATGAAATTATTGCTGACTGGAGATCCAGGCAGGTCGGCTGTGCTCGGACTTCCCCCAACATAGAAGAAATCATCAGAGCCCAGCATGGTGTAATCCTCCTGAGTGTAGCCTGTGGTGGTCAGTATACCATCCACTGATATAGTGACCTGTTAAATGATGACAGTATGAAAAACAACAGATTACCCACTCATCTGTAGATGTGTCTTCAGCCTGAGCCGTAACTGACTACAGCCGTCTGTCTTGTTTTAATTAGCACTCAGAGCGGTTGGTTACTGCTAATACTCTGGACCATTGGTCTGGAGAAGCTTTTTTGTGATAGTTCAGTATAGGGTCACAGGACAGGTAAAGAAAATATTGCTGAGGAATATTTTCTTCATCTTTGATGGGTTAAGAACATGAATTCCTATCTGGTTTTGAAGATTATTAGTTACAGGGTTAGTAAATGTTAAAACCAAGGACAAATTGCTTGTACTTGTTTTAGATTTGGGGGGGTACATCACTGTATTACGTATCACACGCTAAATCATCATAAACACAGACCTTCTCTCTGACACATACACACACTTTAACATGCATGCATTAAAGAAAGACTTTAATTAAATGTTTAATCCTTTTTCACACAATCATAATGAATAAACATGAGAAGTGTGGATGATTCACTGGATACATGGAAAAGAGGGAGGGGCAAAGCTACAACAGCCAATCACAAAGCACCCATGCAGAACTGAAAAAGGCTAAGGCAGGAAGGCCATACAAAACACCACACGATACAAAAGACGTGCTGGAGACACACGAGGGATTTGGGAGGAAGTGGAGTGATAAATTGAATGTGGTGTTAGTTGTGGCGATGATATATGAGGCTGAATGGGATGGCGGAGATGACGACATGCTATGAGCGTTGTGGAGATATCAACTGCCAGAGTTCCCAGAGTTCTTAGTTTTCTCTATTTCGGGAGGCTCTGCAAGATGGAAATTTCCCTTGTGGACTTTGTTGGAAATCCTCTGTCAGTTTTTGCCGACAGTCCTCGCAAAAAATGTGGAGACTTTGTGTGGGGAGGCAAAACACTTCGCTAGTTCCTGTGAGAGTCTCGGTGAGAGTGTGAGGTTCTACATAATGCTACCGTGAGGACAGAAGAGTCAGCCTGATAAATAACAGTAGTAAACAAAAATATAAAGAAGGGGGAGGAGTTTGAAGGAGGGGAGGGGGAACGTGAAAGTCCTGGTAATACAAACCCATTTCCTCATTTTTTGAAAAGAGTGTCCAGAATGAAACTCAAAGAAAACAACGAAAGAAAGGGGAGAGGGACACACGGCAAACCAAAAAAAGGACAATAAGAATGATATCTACCAGACAATGTAGTTTGTTTACCATAGCGTGTCCAATGCCTGAGTGCTTTCAGGAAGAAGGGGGAAGAAAGGAAATCGAAACAATAGTGAACCAAACGGCTGTTAATCAATGGAGGAAATTAAAAGAGAAAGAAATGAATGATGAAAAATCAGAGGTGTTAGTACATTAGTCCGGTTAGAAACAGGTTAGTAATAAAATGAACCTCTGAATGAACAGTGTTAGTTTCTTCTCCAGGCATTAAAAACAAGAAGAGAGAGAGAGTTATAGAGAGAACAGAGTGAGAGAGAGAGAGAGAGAGAGAGAGGAAGAAGTCCTTCAGTCTGTCAGCTTGTACTGAACATCTCATGAGGGTCGTGCTATTTCTTTCACCAGTCTGAAGAAAGTAATGACATGAAGAAATGCACTTACTTGTCGAGCCCTCATCATATTCTCACTCCATATCAATCTGTCTCCCCTGCCAGTGAAGTTTAAGGTCAGCCGAATAAATCAAGCACAACCCTACTTATGACAGGACGGTATGACCGCATATATCGCACAACCGCACGAATGTGTCAAGCCAAAGAGATTCTTCTATAACGTAACATAACAGAAGATATTTTTCCTTGAGCAAATAGCTGCTGTATTTACACCAAACAGAACATACACTGCGCAAAACTAAAAATACAGAGCGGACGGGAATCTCTGCTGCATCTGTATACTGATGTGCAGCAGGTGGGTATACTGATTATGTTTGAACACAATTCATATTATTAGTATTTAATACTAATCAAATACTAACTTTGAACCATTTGAACCATTATCTTCATAATATTATTTTTACATTTCTAAATATTTCCCTTTTAAAAGATAAGTTATTTGTTTTGAAAAATCTTTTATTTATAAGTCCATCAAGTCTAAGGGATGTAGAAAGTAGGTTTGTACATATAGTTGTACGTGAGATATTTATTTCACAGCATTATGCAATAGGCATAACCAGTTATTAAAACAGACAGACAAACTACTTTTAGGTAAAATACTGAGAGTGTGATATATACAGTTACATTTTCTGTGATATTATGATCATACCGCCCACCCCAGATTCTCTGAATCATAAATATACAGCTACAGTAGGCAGCAGATATAAATACTATTATTACATCATTAGAATGAACCTCAGCCTGTTGAGTGTATAAAGGTAGTTTATGTTCAATACAAAACCCTGGAACAATAAAGCACACGTGTTTGATTAAATAAACCTGCTGGCTAACAACATCAGCAAATGTGTGGTCGTTAAGTGCCATCCTAAAACCTAGCAAGTCATTGACCACTGTGTAAAGAGTTAAAGATAATTATTTTTGGCAACATTTATAGAGTTTTCAAAGTGTAGACTGGAAGGATTAAGGTTGAGCTTTAGGTTTTTCAAAGTCCTTGAGTAATAAAACCAAGTCAAGTCACAGAGTTAAAGTCTCCAAGATTTAGGAACACAGCAGAAAATAATACCACAACCTTCCTGTATTATTAAAAACACAGTTATCAAAGTACAGTCAAAATTTAGCAACTATATATTGTCCTAATTGTGTAGTAACAGTTCTAAGAAAGAACTAACGTCAAACTACATCACGTGCAACATCAGTACATTTAAACTACAAGCTGAACTACTTTAACAGCTAGCTGTCAGGAGTCTGAGTCAGCTGACGTCTCGTGATTACCTGTCTCAGGTTGCGTGTCACTTTGATGTCGTGCCAGGCGTTGTCATTGAACTTTCCGTTGACAGGCTCAACTATCGCCTCGAAGGCTCCTGAGCCCAGGTTGATGACCAGCGAAACAGCACCATCCTTCAGCGCTAGGTTGACGTAATCAGCCGACTTGCCCGTGTGCAGGATGAGGCCGTTGCGTTGCCAGGTTTTGAAGGACAGATTAATCTCATCGCTGCTGCTCTGGATGGGATTTTGAGACAGATCATAGCAGAAGTACTCGGAACCTCTGAACGTCGCCACGTTCTCCTCGCGCGCTAAAAAGAGAGCAGAAGAAACATTCACTCTATGGTGTGTGCTCAATCACTAAACAACATCTGAGGAACACATGTAGACTCTTCTGAAAAGAGCATGTTGTGTTCTGGACTCTGTGTGCCATGCGAAAGAACAGAGTAACCTAAAAATATTATTTGTTACTTAGCTTCATTGACAATAAATAAATGTAATT
Organism: Botia almorhae; assembly: GCA_036877575.1. Classification (NCBI taxonomy): domain Eukaryota; kingdom Metazoa; phylum Chordata; class Actinopteri; order Cypriniformes; family Botiidae; genus Botia; species Botia almorhae. Next base: position 40,519 of record JAZGTJ010002261.1, on the reverse strand, counting down.
TTAAACACTGTGTTAAATGAACACTTGTCAGGTGAATATACAGCTTCATCTGTGCTGGTGTTCAGTCAACACCGATCAAAGGGTCATTTAATGCAGATTATATGGAAATACTGTAAATACCTTTTCTTAATTTTGAAATGCCAAGAAAAATGATATATAAAATGAAACATTTCTTAAAGACAAAAAGTGACTAAGAATAAAGAGTTTAAAAAGAGTTCAATAGATGGCGAAAACAATGCTTGTTTTCGTCTGCAGTAACATTAAAACATTTAATGATGAATGATCAAAACATCTTTATAACACCATATTTGATTAAGTTAAGACAGGTTCTGTCATCCCACAATCATCCTCCACCTTCAGTAACCTAAAGAAAATTTACAGCTGACGTTCCTCATGAACCTTTGTGTGCATCACACAGTTCTGGTTCCTGTTAAAGAGACAAACATGAGGAAACTAAACCCTCAACACAAATGTAAGATTTCAAGTTATTTTTAACCTGTTGATCAACATCTTAGCAGAAGTACTTACTACCTGCATATCCTGTCCTCCCTTCAGGATCATTCAAGTTTGCAAATAATGTAACAAGGCGTACGTCTCTTTTTGACTCGAGTGATATCCTTCTGCAATACCTAAAAACTGAAACTAAAAACTGACAAACAGTAACTCAGACATCTGCGCTGTTGTGCTGTGGTGGGAATCCTCTGAATGCTGTTGAGAAACAGCTCTGTTATCCTCTCTTCAGTATCTGTGATTTCCTGTGAGGAACCCTCATCACCATCAGTAAACATGTACATTAAAGGGCACTCATTCATCCAAGCTCCAGCATTAGTGTGTCCATGAGGCTTCAAAACACCTCAATTAGCACTGTAATTAAACACATGCTTACTTGCGATGGTTAGCAAAAATGTACAGCATGCCCCAGAACGAATTGTGTTACATAGCCAACTGATGCTAATCTTTACGTTTATTGCAAACGTTGTGAGCCCTATTAAACATACTTCAACATACAACTTACAAACAGTATTATATAAAGTACATACAATTTGTTTTGGTGTTAAAATGAAATTATTACAGTACCTGGGACTGTACTGCACTGCGCAAAGACAGATCCAGTCAAAAAGATGATGAAGACGTTAGAACAGGCAGGAGAAATGCTCTGATTTCACGTCAACACCCAACATAAACACCTTACAGTAACACTACACAAGTGATAAAGCGTGTGATAGTTGTAACTAAACACCAGATTTTGACACTGGCTGCTCTGGTTCACCAGCTAGACCAGCACCAGCATCAACCGCCAATTAAAATCATGCTGCTTCAGGATATTTGTAAGGAACGAGAGAAATCACCAAAATACTTTATTGTTAACATAACAGAGGCAGTCACGACCCCCCATGACGACTTCAGTGTACTATAACTGTCGCAGTAACAATAAACACTATAAATTAACATGCTGCCATAGACAGTGAAAACCTTCCATTGGTGCTTTTGTCTGATCTCCCTCCAGGTTCTTCTGAGGTAGATGCAGCCAGAGGAGGATTATGGGAGTTCGGTCAGAGCACTAATGTGAAGCAGTAGACCATGAATTCACAATTCACCAAACTGCCCAGCAAAGACCCAATGCCTTCAGCTCACATCCTGCCTGAATACATAAAGAGCACTGCATTGAACACTCCCCAACAGAAAGCACACGCAATCTCTTTCATAACTGTTTCTCCTATACAGCAATAAGATTAAATGAGCAAATGGAGACACTTGTTCTCAGATCTCTCCAGTTACCCTCAAGCGTGTCTTCTCTCGTAAGGTAACCAACTGCAAGTTGCCAAGATACCAAAGTGGCCAATCAAACATCAGAGATATTAATGTGAATGCAAACATTTCTCCTCAAATGATCAGAGTTATGTCATCTAGATGGCATGGGGAAACATCTGAGCTGATACTTGAATGAGAACTGAACTGAATAAGAGCAGTTTAATGTCTTTTGGGCCATCAAAACAACCTTTATTTCCAAATGTTGTGCTGATGGAGTCTGAAGTGCTTTTTTAGGATTTGATGCTGAGGTTTCAGAGCCTCCCAGCAGAGGAAGCTTATTTCCGTATGCAACAGTTGAAGTGTGACATTGGTGTTTGCAAATTACCCTGCAGTGAAGGAAGAACAATGGCAAATGTCTTCATAAATCTGCACGGGCTTGTTTCTTTCATGCTAACTGTTCTCTCTCCCTAGAATTTCGGCTTGCCAAAGGATGTATCAGAACTCACTGTCAGCTCCCCTCTGAGCAAATTACAGGGACAGAAAGGAAGGGAGGAGAGAGAACAAGAGAAAAACAGGATGGGAAGAATAGAGAGGAGTGAGAGGGGGCTGTGGGGATGACAGAATGGAGAGCATGGAGCTTCAGCTAACAGTGAAATGGAGGGGCGGCAGAAGTGTGTTGTGAACTGAGGTTAAGGATGTTTTGCTTTCAGCTACAATGAAAGCCGTGCTCAGATCTATAACACCCCTAACCATGATAACATCACTCTACATCACAGTCTCTCAAAGATTACGGCTTTATTTTCCATTTGGCTCATACAATCAACTGAAAAGTTTGTGTAGATGTTAAATGTTTAGCTGTTGCATTGGCAGTGCAAAGGTCATGAGTTCAACCCCAGGAAACACACATATTGATATAGTGGCCATGATGCAAAGATTCAGGTCGCATACATCAGATTGCATGCGCCAGCTGGGCAAATGCCACAGAGATGTAATGGAATGTAAATGCTAACAGATGGCTCGCTCCAGGTATATAGGACCTCCTGTGGCTACACATTCAGGAATATTGAATGGAATATGCATGTCCCCATGCTACAGCAAGAAGAGTGAACACACACAACAGAGGTCAGCGATTCACATTAACACTAAGCTGGTACAGTACAAATAGGCCCGAGTATAAATATAGATTCCCAATATCTTTGAAACACAGTAAGACACTATTATGAGATGTAAGATTGCACTGAATAAATATTAAAAGGAATAACGTATTGATTCAGAGGTGTAAAGGGAAATGAAATCATATTTGCTTGCCCTACTGAAAACTAGAATATAAAGAAAGAGCCAGAAGATTCCAGTCTTGATGTTAGATTTCCCCACAGCTTCGACAGGTCAAAGCAGGGACAGGTAACTTCTGTTTTTCCACAGCGGTCTGCAGGATCTCTTAACATCTGCTCTCATGTGATGTCACAGGGTCTTCGGGAGGGAGCGGTACTGCTGTATCACACTTACATCTCAACTCGGGCTTATCAGGGTCATCTACAGAGGGCCCGATCCAATGTCACTTACTCTGAGAGCTCGTATACAAGTTATTGCCACTGGGACTTCATGTGTCACATGAAAGCATCTGTGTAAAATATTTTGTGTTCACGTAGTGTGTATATTGTTTTTTGGTCTGTAATTCTTGTCATACTTCGGCAGTCATTTTTACAGTAGTAGTTCCACAATGTGTTACAGCAAATGATGACTGAATACAGAACTATAGGTAAGAATTCATTGTGAATTATTGTGATGTAATATGCTATATTAGCACTTGGTTCCCAGCATGCATTGCTGCCTAAATAAATTAGGCATTTGCTTTTTAACATGTTCTGTTATGTTCAGAGTTCATCTTTAATTTAAAATGATGCATGTTGAATTTCACCGTTGTCACGCTTTATCTGAGGACCTGATGTCTGTGTTTTCCTCAACAGCTCACACGTCACGGTCACGGGAAGATAACTTTAAAATATATTTTAATCTCTGTACAATACCAAAATTTACAAGTTTTGATTTAAGGCCCATTCTCTAAGCATTGTCCCTTTTTTGTCTTCATGTAACGCAATTGCCACCAATTATGTTTAGAGAAAAAGACTATTAAGAGCCACCCTAATTACCATCTTCTGATGAAACTAATTATACCAATAAACCCCAGAACATTTTTTGAGTGATATGGGCAGAAAATGATCTAGCCAGCATTGATTTTACAGTAAAATTCTGAACGCGGTATTTTAGTTGAAGAAATTGTCATTAAATCTTGTAACTTTACAGAGCAGAGAGGCAAGGCAAACATTAGCTTTATAACGGTTTAAATGAATGAATGCAATCAGGTTACTGGTAAATCAATGCTGAGTTTCCTCACAGGCCAGCCCAACACATTTCTGCAGTGTTTCAGACAGAATAATGGTGGATTAGAGTGGAGGGGAGAGAAACAGTGCTTGCTTTGCATTCTTATTGATTGCCACTCGCTGGGGAAGTTTAATTTTCTCCACCGTTTGCAGCTCAGCATGTCGAGCTTTGATTTCAAAATCCAATGGAGGCAATTAACTCCCTCATTTACATGTCTCTGACCCGCGTCAGGCAGCACTAAAGGTACCGCTTATGAAGAGCTGACTCTCCTCCACCAGGGGGCGCTCTTTCACCTTGAGCCATGAGTCCACTTACAAGTGCTGAACTGTGGCCTAGCGACACATGCTTGACATGTTGGGTTGTGGTGCTCAAGTGGGTTATGCAAGTTTGATTCTGGCATTACAGAATGAACTTCATGAGCCCATGAAGAACTGTAAATGACAAAAAAAATAGTACAAAACTTTTGACTGAGGCCAATAATCATTTACCAACAACTCGGCCATTTAAAAAAATGCTGTAATATTTAAAAACGATTTGATATTGGTTAATCTCAGAGCATGTGACAGGTCTGTGTTTAATCATATATTCTGCACATTATCAATAAAAACTAGGATGTAACTTTTCTCTAAGCTGTGTATGATCTCCACATCAGAAACAGTCACACACTATTCTGAAACATAGAAAATGCACATTGCTGCTAGCAGAGGTCACATCTGAGGTAAGTCTGTGTGTTCTTTTGTTCTGGTGTGTTTTCAGTCAGTCACAGGGTTGTGTTCTCACCCTTAATGCTGCTGCAGATTTAGTCATCTCAACAGTGGGCCGCGACTGGCTTCTGTAATGTGCCGTGAAGAATCCGCAGTGGCAGCAGCCAGCGGTGTAACGTGCCCCACTGTGCCTCCAAACTGCATCCAGCATCCGCTAACACAAGCACTGCAGATATCAGGCTAAAAATAGAAGGCTAATTTCTGTACCACAATGCCGGAGCATGATTTAAGAGTGGGAAGCGACTCTAGAAGCTGCGACTCCTACAAGCTGATGAATCAGGATCACAGAGAGAGAGAGAGAGGACAGAGCGAGCTTTAGGATCAGTCATGTGCAGAAACGGTGTGTGGTGAATGAGAGCGAGCGGGTCTCAAGGTTAATCGCACACTAACCTGCCAGCTAAAGCAGCCCAACCAGAACACAAAATGTGTAGAGACAGGAAACAGTGACGCTGTCTGTGATTTCTTGTGTCAATTTCAGTTGTAAACAAACTGGCAACAGCTCTGATGGACACAGACTCATGCTGATGGTTCCAGCAGGATTATCATACATGACAACAGTGGGAGATTGACCTATGATGTCTGCTTTCACTGACATGCCCTCTATAAGGGTTATAAAATATCTCAGTTTTCTTTAATATACAATTTCCTAGTATATTTGTAGTATATTGATATAAAATATGAAGGAGAGCTTGGAACTGATCTCCAAAATTCAGTTTAAAAGAAAATGAATATGAACTTCTCAACTCTAACAGTGTCTGACAATATTAATTCTAGCGCTCTCATCCTCACAAGCTGCGACATCAAGGAGAGAGAGAAGGAGAAAAAACGAATGCTTTCATACAGGTTTGCACTGGTTAAACGGGTTAGTGTCACATTTCTGCAGTGTTTTCTCTCAGTGCAGTATTACGGTCCAGGCTGTGACAGCTCATCACTCCACTGTCACGTGATTGGTGAGAGGAATGCGCCCCACACATCCAGCTGAGCTCTACCAATCAACAGGTGTTGGGGGTGTGAATGATGAACGTAGGGCTGACAGAGGGTCTAATCCCTGCAGTCTAATCCCATCACAAGAGGCAGCCGTGCAGAAAGCCGGGTGGCACACAGGGACAGCCAAGTTTGGTGCAAGACTGATTACACAGTGATTACCCACTTCAAACCATTAACACACTCATTGTAAGATCCAGTAAGATCTGTGACATCCAAACGTCAGGCTGGATTGTCTAAAGCGCTCAAACGTGTCACGGAACACGAGCAGTGATTCATGCAGAAGATGAATCTTCATGTTACATCATTCACCACGGTCAGCCCAAACCACAGTCTGCCCACTTAGAACCACTGTAAAACATTACACAGGGTCAAGTGGGCGGTGTGTTGCACACTCTGTGAAGTGAAATTAAAATGCTGCCAGCGCTCTCCATGCACGAGTCTGCAGCTAATGCAAGCGGCATGCTATGCTGTTGAGTGATGCCAAACCTCCTGGATGAATGTGCAGAAAATCAGATCTGAGGTATGTTCTCTGAGGTGGTCATCAGATGATAAATCAACAGTATAAAACTGACACAAAAAATATTATGAAAATGTTACCAAACAGGGTGTAAACTGCTTAACACTGTACAACAGTGACAGCCGAAGATAAAGTTTTAGGGGGAGACAGCCTGAGGTTTCCATAATGTGATAACAGCTACCTATCAAGTTCACAAGTGCTCCACAAATTAGTCTAGTTCCATCAGTTTGAGCCATTCTGACTAACAAATTTAAGTTTATGAAGGTTGGTATTTATTTTTTATTTTTTGACTAATTGTCGAAAACGCGGGTAAATTATTATGTTAACAAGTCATATAAAAATAACTGTTAAAAATTATAACCCGGTTAGCAGCAACACATAAATCAGCACTTTTGTATTGAGTTATCATAGTTAAATTAAATTTATGTTATTGAAGCAATGTTAAAAGTATCAAAATTAATCAATTAAATAATAAGGTTGACATTTCAATGTCAACATTTATACTGAACTAAAAAATATTCACATTTCAGAAATCCACCACTAACCAACACATCAGTTTAAACACCTCTGCCTCCAGCCCCTCCCACTCCTGGCGGTGAAGCAGAGTTTCCTGAAGCGTGACTGACAGCTCTGGGAGCCAATCACTCACCAGAACTGCACACTGCACTTGATTGGCCATTATCTCTGCTGTCAGCCGCAACGCAGAGACGTGAGCTGTGTCTATCCCAGCAGCCCCTCCACCGTCTCCTCCCATCTGACCCTTCACTGATGCAGTTAAATGTCCTCTAGAAGACCGAAGCCTGCGATGACCTCGAATGTGTGAGTGTTTACAGATGCTATCACATTTACTTCAGCTGCATGTATCAATATACATTTCTGTGTCATTTCATCTCATGTCCTTAAGTTTCATAGTAAACAAGCAGGTCGTCTCAATAAGAGAAACTGTAAAGTTCAATCGAACAGCCAGCAATCTGTAAGGTGTACGTACTGTGCTCTCTAGTGTAAGAGCGGCCAATGTAATTGTGCGAGGGTAATAAATCATGCAACAGGAGAGCCCTGCTTTAAGAAACAAATGCCAAAATACAAAACACCCCCAACTGCAGCCCACCTCTCTCAAACCACTGTTTCATTCATACTGTAATTCTGTCCTCACATTACCAGTCTGTGCAAACTGTTGTAAACATGGAGTAAAAATGACTCCATGTTGCTCCTCTTTCTCCAAAAACTGTCTTTTCCTTCTTTCCGTGCACGTCCTGAAACACAGACACGGCTGATGGCAAGCAGTAGAATATTTATCAGCTCGGCATGCTGGGAAAGGTTAAAGGTTAACGGCTAAATGGGGGAACCATACAGAGAGGATTCAAATAAACATGAGAGGTAGAGCTGCCAGACGGCAGGTAACACAGGAGAACTGCAGCCTGGACCACGCTGACACGTTCAATTTTAATTTTAAGATGCTGTGTGTTTTCACATCACGTCAATACAACAAACCCAATAAAACAAGTGTTACATCATAAAACTGCATCTCTGGCATATCACATTCCTACTCGATTTTACATTTTGTTTAGAAATCGTGCAAGTTTGCCTTTCCAATACCTGCAACTCCCAGTGGTGCTCTGAGTGCTTTCTAGGTTGTTGCTTACTGGTCCAAGTCAAAATATCTCTCCCCATATTTTCCCCATAATATCCCCCATAATGTTCCCCATAATGGTCTCTATAATGGTCTCTATAATGTCCCTGGTTTTGACTCGGTCCTTCTGTCAATGAAAGTCCATTTGTCTCCTGTTTTATCATCTACTGGAAAAAACTGTTTATCTGATTACCTTAAGTAATAGTAACACACATTTGTCCCCAACATGCTTCCAGTTTAAAAATGTCTCACCTTTAGCACGAATGTTGTGGACTTGCTGGTTAATATGTAGAGCTCATAAACCCTAGTCTAGTAATAGTGACGCTTGATTTATAAACACCACTTATTGTCACAAATGCAGAAACTATGAAATGTAACAAAACCTGTCGGATGATTAAACAGATTTAGATAAACAACACTGAAAACAGCTTTGATGTCAATAACAGAAAATGTGTCCAAACATACCAAATGCACATCATCATGTTCTCACATGAATGGCTGAGCAGGTCACAAAACAAACCAGCACAACTTGAGCTCAGCAGACTCTCTCTCTCTCTCTCTCATTTGAATATAACTGATGGTCTAAGAGTCAGTGACAGAAGCAGGAATGTACACGAGTGATAAAGGGAGGAAGCTGTAAGATCTACAGCTGTTTCAGAGACAAATCACTGCCGCTTTGAATCCAGCTGGAACTAGTTGTCGCCCATGGCCACAACACTGTGTGTGTGTGTGTGTGTCTACAGTCATTGAAGGATGTCAGTTGTGCTTCTCAGCGAAAGATAAGAACTGGAAAGCCTGTATTTGTGTGTATTTGTGTGTATGTATGTGTGTGTGTGTGTGTGTGTGTGTGTGTGTGTTTGTGTGTGTGTGTGTAGAAATGGTCTTCTCCAGGTAAGCGCATACAAACAGAGCGATTCTAACTACGGGCGATACATGACCCATTGAAACTTTTAATAGTGTCGTTATCAAATGGTTAAAGAAATAGTTCACCAAAAACTTCTGTCATTAATTACACACTTTCATGTTGTTCAAAAGAATATACATGCCCTCTTCTATAGCGCTCAAGTTTCATTTGCTGATTGCACAGCATGTTTTTAGCTCTGCTAAAAAAGTAAAACTGTGTTTTATAAGCTTTTATTCATTCTTTGCAGCACATACAGAAACTGTGTTCACTGCACAAACAGATGCTGTGTTTGTCAATGCAAGCACAGAGACATTAGCATAATGCATTCGCTTCACATGCATGAGGGATCACACCAATGATGTGATGTATCTGGAGGTACACACACACACAAACACACACAGGTCAGTCCACTGCAGCACTGGCATGCCGTTAACACGTGACTCTGTTCTCTCGTTTCCGGGGGAAGTGTAGTTTTCAGTGTAGGTTATTTTAATAATCATACTCTAATACACACTGCTGGAAAACAAGTAAAACTCATGAAGAGCTTATTTATGACAGCATAGGAAGTGTCATAATTAAAGCAGTGTAAATACTCTATGTAGTCGTGTTGAGGTTAGGCCAGCTGCGTGACCTCACCACAGATTCAGCCTGAGGAAAAGTACATACACATAAACCAGAAGGAATCACTGGGTGCTGCGATTGGTTGTTCTATTCACATGTCTGCTGGTAAACCCAATGACAGGCCCACAAAACAGAAACACTGGATCATGTAGACATGCCTGTGTAATATCCCAGAATGCATTGCAACAAGCCCAGTGAAAACTTCATTCAAGATGGTGGACAGAGTCGATATGTCTGCTAAACACTTATATTTAATTCAGTACTGAAAAATATTGATCAGAAACAATTCAAACTATAAATATTTCAAGACTTTTTAACGTATGCTCTGTACTCATCTACTGTGTGCTTTATATGAGCAGTGCTGGATTTGTGTGTTGTGTAAACGTGCTGATTATGTAGAGCGTTCCAAATCAGTCACTTCTGAGGCTCCAGTTTAGTCAGGATGCTGCTTAGAAGACAACTACCCATTTACACACAAAGGCAGGTCACTATTGTGGGTTTTGAAACGGGTATTTAAATAAACAAAAACTGCATGCAGATAGACGACAAACAAGGCCATTAGTTTCAGATTTTAAATAGTTTGTTTCTTAGCTGCTTTCCAGTAAAAAAAAACATGTACTTGTGAAACAACATTGCATAAGATATTAAGAGTTGAATGTACGTGTATTTAGTTTTCCCACACTAAAAGATTTTCACTTCAATTAATATAAAAAAATAAAAAAACAATTGAAAAACCTGCCAGTGCGGTAAGACAAAATACACTTATATTAAATACACATACTGAATAAGACCAAATATCTTACACAGTCTTGCTTCTCGGAAAATGTACCTTATATTTGAAATACAAACAATTTTTTAACTTATACTGGAAAACAAAACAAAAATAAAGATAAAGACTTAAAAAAATAAAGACTTAAAAAGTCACTAAGCAGCTGTGAGGGGAAAATATAGCTTTACAAAACACCCAAAGCAACACATGCACAATCACACAGGAAAGAACATAAAAGATGGTGTATCAGACACACTGAAAATACAACAATGAACTTCAGCACACAAGCAGCAGTGTGTGTGCTCAAGGTTAAGATATAAAACACACACACACACACACAGCTGGTGGTACAGTAGCTCATATAGTGAGTTCTTATGACAGCATTGTTAATATATAGTCTATACAGTCATATACTTCCTGTTACAGTAGCGCATCAGAGCTTACGTCTCATCATTCCACAGCAGATCTTACATTTAAAACCCGTCTGTGGACACACAGAGCAGAAGAGTGATTTAAAGTCACTGTTCTGCTGCTGAGGTCACATTTTATGACCAACCGCTTCCATTGATGTATTATGAAATATCATAGAACATCATTAAATATCACAGACACAGAGACACAGGCCGAGTTATAAAGTCACTGACATTTGGGCTGATTTAAAGACAACTTAAAGTGACATTCAGAACACATTTTACTGCCGTAACGTGCCGTTTTAATATTCAGAATATTCAGCTGGACAAAATGTAGATCTGGCCATGATATTGTTCATTTCATTGTTCATTTGACTGGATTGTGCAAAACATAGGCTGACATTACTGTTCTGTTTAACCACCCAAACAGCCCCTTGTTATATCCAGGCCTCAGGGATTGGCTGGTGGGAAATTTAGCACTCACTGGTAACTACACCGATATATATTGGATTCTAAAATGTTATACATCCGGGACTTGATGCACAACTGCCATTGAAATGAATGGAAATGCTAATGGACAGCTTTCTCATCAAATGCATTACTATGACACAGTCCAGTTCATCAAGTTAAATGATCTGCTTGGAAAAGAAAGTCAAGAGTTCTCTGAGCAGAGTGCTATCGACATCCTCTGGTCTCACAGGCCTTTCTTGCTACATTTTATTGACAAACCAGAGGGAGGGAATAAAGATCCAGTGAATCTTGCATCATTAAAGGCTTTAACAAACATACTTCAAAATCTTTCACTCCCAAGTTCTGAAGCGAAACCTTCAGTTCTGCTGTGCAGTGGTACGGTCTGAGTATAGAGTGTTCCTAGTCAAATCTGGTTTGAGGCTAGTCCCTATCCCTGTGGCATATCCAGACAATCTGAGATATTCCAGAGCCTGTTTCAATCATGGTCTTAATCTGAGTGTTTGCCTGAACAAACAGACTGAGCAAAAGCCTCTGAGGAAGAGAGAGGCAGAGAGGGAAAAAAAGCGAATCTTTGTTAATCAGCAAACTTGCAATACGATGACTATTCCCATTAGCCCCTGAGGCCGCTGACTTTTTCACTCTGTCTGAATCATGCTCTCTCTGCGTCAGTCTCTCATTCTCTCTGTGCCTCGGCTTCAAAAACTGCTCTGTTGAAAGTACAGAAATGATAAAACGAACAATATGTTTGAGCGCACAACATACCCACTGTTTTATCTTTGTGTCTCTATTGTTGGTACAGCACTGGGACCAGTCGGTGAGGTATTGTGATGAGTATTTGCAATATGGCAACCCAACACAATACCAAAATTGTTTATTATATAATAGTAAACAAAAATGTCCTTTAAGTCCAACATTAAATTTGACTTATTTAATACAAGTTTGTCTTGACAGCTTAAGTGTTTGGTTTCTAAATATCTTGAAATTTTGGGAGCATCATGTTCTCTAGTGAATTACTGTTGTAAATACTGCAATCTAGGTAATATTTTCTATTACTTTGAGTTGTTTCATTCACACTGTAGGTTTGGAGGATGTTTGCCATGCGATCTTTCCATGTTCAGCCTGTCTACCTCAATGACATGCAATGTTAATTTGGGAGACTAGCATGTGACTGACAGTAGAATTGAATACAGAATACTGCACAGTTTGATGTAGCACATGTATAACCTCTGATATAAACATAAGATATAGGAAGCATTTTCACTACCATGAAAGCTGACAAACCTTAATTTTTCTCAGCTAGGCACAATTATATGCAAGTTATTTTGTATTATTTGCATGTAGCATTGCTGTTTATCTTTCTGTTCACGAACATAACTGATCTGCAACCCAGTTCTGGGTCACGACTGACTAGCCGAGAACAGCTGCTTTAAACCATCTTTTTCTGCCTGGATTTCCAGGAAGACGTGTCACCAGTAGAGACGCCATCACGCCATCATTTCAATCACCTCTAATCCCGCTTACTGCGCCCACAGCAGCAGTCAGGAGATGAGAGATGAGGACATCTCCACTGAACAGTCTAACACGTAATTGTTTAGGTTTGCCTCGCGGCTAATGTGCTCTGTAATGCAAACACAGAAATGTGTGGAGTAATGCAGTATGCGAACACAGTCGCACGTCAGCCTGGCATCTCGCAAAACCAGCGTTGATAGCACAGCTGCTGAATGTTTAGCAAATGTTTCCAGGTGAGAACCAAGCTTAGAACTGACCTGGATTCAGTAATGCTGCTTTAAGAAAGATGTGTGTTTTATAAAAACGGCACCTTTCCTGCGTTGTGGGCACTGCGGTTATCGCCGCATACTGCGCTGGTGTTTACTCTGTTGGCAAGCTGCCAGAGTATTAACGGAAGAAAACGGTTGCCTCCGGGCCTGCGTAGCACCCCCGTCCCTTTCGTTTTCAATTCTACAAAACTGATGTATGTGCTGCTGTTTCCTCTAGCACATACATAATTAAAGCTACAAATGGCATACAGATTTCCCAATGAAAACAAATCTAAGTGATTCCAAAAGACAGCGAGTGACTACATGCTCAGATGCTGTCAGCTTCATATATTTAGAGTCAAGTGTAGATTAAAAAAAAAAGTGGTGTGTCCCAATCAATTGTTTGTTTTTTCCTGTTTATGAAGATGAAATGAAGAACAGAGAGCTGCAGGCTCCTAAGATCTCCCGACTCGTGCAGATGATGTTAAACGTTTAGTGACAGTGAAAGATTTCTGAAATTACAACATAACAAAATGTTGCCAAGTGCAAAGTAAAACAAACCTTTCTCCTTCACTCATTCATGATCCAAATCCAAGTCAACCTTGAGCAACAAAACCTTCTCTAACAAACAACTGTAAATCTAAAATGTCCCCAAATGTTGAAATGAAACCTACAATCAGAGCAGGTTACGGGTTCCAAGATTTTATTACTCAAAAGATGCAGATTCCACTCCACAACCAGTTTTCACTATTTACCCAAAAAACTGTCTGATAGTAAGGAGGTCATCTAGCAGAGCGGCTGAAAGATTACAGAGGAATAACAATCTTCATGGGATTACGACTGACGGGAACACGAGTGACCTCTGCTTGACTAGTTTATTTTAATGCCACACAAAAAACACTTAAATGTGGATGGCGGACAAAGGAGGTAGAGGAGGTGTTGATTAGTGTCTTGCTGGTGTACTGCTGTCTGGAGAGGACAGACAGTGTGGTGTGATGAGACGAGAGTTGGGACGGAGAGGAAGAGAAGAAGAGGGTGGAGGAATTCAGATCAACCAGATGGAGAGATCAAGCAAAGAGGATTACACCACGTCAAACCATCATTGGGCACAGAATCAAACTGCAGTCACTAGAAAGTACATCCACACCACATATTCAGCTTCATCTAGAGCAGAAGTCCAGGGCCACCCACAGAGGAAGTCCAGAAGAAGATCTTCCCCCCGCGAGTGGGAGACACTGCACAGAGAAATGATTGAATGCTGAATGCAGCGCCGACGCATGTACTTCCTGAACTATCTCAAAAAACTGGACATTGGGCAACCAACTCTTATACAGTTCTACAGAATCATCATTGATGTGCTTTCTTATTTAGTCCAAACCAAGAGCAAGTGATGCACAGCTTTTCCTGTGCAGTGTCTGTGCACGTCAAAGTGACATCAGAAAAACAGCAATAGAATATATACAACATTATTAATATTTCATTCGTTTCTTTTGTTATTTGCATGTTTGCATGTGGTGGGTTTATAATAGTGCAGTTATGGCATCATTGAGCTGGAGCTAACCTCCAGCCAAAGTTAAATCCCCTGATCAAATCCTGGTTTGAATTCAGCACCACGGACAGGGGCACTGCATCAGGTTTGCTTTCATGGTTCAGCACCACGGACAGTTCCCAGTGTAGCTCTGTTTCCTGCTGTGCTTGCAGCTTTGGAAAATATTTCTCATCGTTGCCTAGAGCGAAGCTGAGCTATGCATTAAAATCAATACTGAAGTCCTAATAATATACATTCATAAAATGTACAGTTTATACAGTAAAATATATAGTATTATGTGATACCACATATATTTACTGCAGGTCCCAAGTCCTACACTTAAAAAAGCTCCACATAACAGTTTTGTTTCATTATTTACCTACTGAGCTGCCTTTTCTGGTATGCCACAGTGGAAGCAACTTAGCAACTAGCGATAATTAGTGAAAGCTTTCCCAGCTGTAATGCTGTGAGATGGAGAGAGTGCATTGAACCCATCGGTTGTTGGAGGTTCCTGATCAAAATGGCAGAGCATTTAGAGAGAAAGAGAGAAAGAGTGAGTGAAAGAGAGAGAACGAGAGAGAAAGAGAGAGAAACAGAGAGAGAAGCAGAGAAAGAAAGACTGAAGGACAGGTTTTTCTCTTCGTGTCAGGAACCATTCCAACACATGGCATCAGGCACTTTATAGACACACTAAACTGCACTAATGTCCCCACGAGGCGTTCATTTTTAATGCCTTTTCTCTCTTTATTAACAACATTATTGGGGGAACATCAGAATGAGATGGAATCACACACCAGATTTAAACCTGATTCTAATGAAAGTGAATAAACAGTTGATGCTGTTGCTAGCCACACAACAATATAAGTAGGGCAACTACAAATACTATTTCTCAATTGTAAATTGTAAATAATTGT
This sequence comes from Botia almorhae, assembly GCA_036877575.1. NCBI lineage: Eukaryota > Metazoa > Chordata > Actinopteri > Cypriniformes > Botiidae > Botia > Botia almorhae. Next base: position 25,113 of record JAZGTJ010002261.1, on the reverse strand, counting down.
TTAATTACAGTAGGGATAATAAATCAATATGCACATATTTATTTACATATTCTCAATCCAGCAGCCTTTGGCAGATGACAGAAACATAATTCTGAACCCTATTTGCCTTCGTCCCGTAGAGTACAAGCTCTGGGGTTCTCTGTTATTCAGTCCCATCACAGAGATCAGAGACTGCATGAGATCTGACCCCTAAACAGTTTTAAGATGAAACATTGCTTCATGTTTGATCATTAAACTGAACTCAGATCAGTTGCTTGCAGAAAGCGAGGCTCCTCTGGCTCAGGCGCAGCGCTGGTTCAGAAGATGAATGACGGCGTGCTAATGCGTTCTGGCACTGAAGCGTTGCTTGAGGTCTGGAGCAGTGAAGCTCTCCTCATCATGCAGGCAGATCTACAGATGAAGGTTTGACTGGGCATCACGTCTGCTCTCCCAGCTGACAGCGCAGTCATGAATATATGATCACATGCTAGGCTAGTATAGCGGCATGCTAGCACACTGAGAGTGCAAAACATCTGATGATGTCATAAGGAGGAGAATTTTGATCTCAAAAGGAAGATCTCCAGTGTGGGCGGAGTTCTGTGTTCATTCATGCAAATGACATCACATTTTTTACTATTAATTTACTTTAATTCTTTTACTTTTTAAAATATCAAGTCAACATTTAAATGCGGTTTTTAGTTGGCCTCTGTGCACTATTCAAATGTTAACTAAGCATTTACTGTAGGTATTGCTCATTCATAATCTGTTTAGCTGCAATTCAAGATAAATACAGTACACAAGTCTGACAGTGCCAAAATTACTAAAAGTGAAATCTTCGATTATTATAAACCACCTCATTCTGCAGCGAAGTACAACACTGACGTAGTTTGAAGACAATCCCTGTTCTGTCCTCCCAAATGATCACAAAAACAGTTTGTACTGTTGGGTTAAAACAAGGTGAACCCAACAATGACCCTAACAAAACACAATCTACTGATGCATTTTGGATCCCCACAGATCTGTGCCTCACAGCCCCGAGTCCTTTTCATTTCTATCCAATCCTGTGAAACTTCCAGGCAAATGAATGGCCAGTATTTTGCATAGATAATATATATGCACAATCTGAAACCATCTTTAATACAATTGAGGTTTTATGGGGTAATTCAGACACTCAGACAGCCAGCCGGCAGGCAGCAGTGTGAAATATGTGGAACATAATTTGGTTCAGGCCATACAACATGAATAATACGGCTGTCAGATTACGAGTGCTGTTTCTCTTTGTCTAAATTTATAGTGCTGAGAAGAGGGAATAAATTCACTCAGCTGATTAGTCTTGGCACTGGCCGCTTCAGCTGCCATCGGATAACATCACACTTCATTTGTGTTAGCTGTGCCGTTTGGACACACCTACTTATTCTTTATCATTATTTATTCTGCACCTAACGCTAAAAGTAAAGTTTACTTTAGATTCATATAAAGCCAAGTCATGTTTTCTGTAAACTATTTTAAGCACCTTTAAATACCGTTTAAGTTTTTAAAAAATCTTGAGAAACTACAATTATAATAATATATGATATTTAATGACAGTTGAGAACAATTCCTTCCAAACTGTCTATACCATGACACAAATGTGGGTTATATACAAATTAAATAAACTATCATACCATACATATTGTAATGATGACTCAGATTGACTGGAATCCATCTGGGGCACAGTTTAATCACAAGGTCAACAGGCAAGGTAAACAACGGTAATCAAACACAGTGTAGGCAAGACAAAATCGTAATCAAACACAGGTGTGGGTCAGGGCAGGCAGCAAACAATCAGAAGCGGTAGACAATCCAAAACACAGGGCAGGCAGCGAGCAAACAATAATGAGTAACAGTCCAGGTAATACACAGCAAGGCAAATATACACAATGGGAAAAACGCTCAGAATTGTTGCACAAAACAATACTTCGCAATGATCTGATACAAGAGTCCGGTTAAAATAGCGTGGCGGGAATGGTGACCAGGTGGCAAACAGGAAGTGATCAGTTCCAGATAAGGTGCATGATGGGAAACGTAGTTTGGACATGATTCGGTTAGTATTCTGGTGACAGCTCCCTCTGCTAGTGTGGTGCAGAGGAGGCTGCAGCCTCCACTGTAACACATATATATTTTGTGTTACAGTAAAGACAGTTTTTAGCTGGGTTTTAATTGTGATGAGAATATTGTAAAATATCTCAATGGCCCTAAATACAGACTTTACAAACAGATTTTCTTTCAACATTTATGTTCAAGGGTTCAATTTTAACAGCAAGGACAAATGTTTGCGCTTGTCTGTTTGCAGATTTCAAAGCACATGTCTCAAGATAGTGGACATTCAATAATACACCAAACCAAATACAGGGTTCAGTCCATTCCTTCCTATTAAACTGTCAGAAATAAAACTGACAGGATGGAAATGAATAAATGTAAATACAAACATTTAGCAGGTCTCTAAATACAGCAAACAGCTTCCATTAACAAAACCAAGAACACTTGTTTTTGCTTTTATAACCCAACAAATCAGTGGGTTAACCATAATTTATAATAAAAGTCTTTCGCTCTGGCTAGGTTTCAACCATCAGGTGTGACAACAGCAGATAACACCCGTTTGTCTGTCAGAGCACATCGCGCTGGCCTTAGATTGCTAAACACACCTGTCACAACTCCGACAAGGAAAATAAAACACAACAATGGATTTCTCCCCCCAACTAGTGGTGATGTTTGTGACAGGGCCTGCTGTGTTGTTCAGAGGCCTGCTGCTGAGTTCAGCTCGCACAAACATCCCCCCACCTGCTACCTAACAGCATCTGTACGCACGGGCGCGGAGAGTCTTCCACACAGAGACCGTCACAAGACACAGCGCTCGGGATGATGCCCGTACAACCATCAAAACATGTAACTGTACAGAAAGCAAATCTTTATTTAAACAGTTTACATTTCATTTGCTTTTATATTATTTCAGGTATGGAAATTTCAGAGAGGCTAGCAAAGCATTGCTAGCTTTGAAAGCATATGATCCCACCCTCCCTTTAGAACACTCTCCAAACCACACCTCCTCCAAAACTTGAATGTGTATGTAGTTTGACAGGAAAGTAGGACATCTTATCATAGCATTCGGCCTGAATGCAATGATTGGATGAAAATTTGGACGAAAAGCAGCTTTACAGTAAATACAGTACTGTTGTAAATGTCTGACAGTCCATCTTCTGTTACAGCAAATATGGTAAATATATATATATATAAAAGCAATATTGTACTGTACATGCATTCTCTGGAAACTGAATCAGTGACTGCTGCTACAAAATGTGTGACAAGTCAAAATTATATTCAGCAGTAATCGGAACTTCTGTGTGCTACTGCTTTTCTGCTTTTCCCTGTACTGAGCTACAGGAAAGCTGTTATCTTTGCAACAATCGGGCTAAATTTACAGACTTGGCATAACAGATGCTAAACATTGGGAGTAACTTTCCAAATTCTGACAGGTGTGATGTCTAAAGGAATGAAATAAAAACAAAATGTTATTAGTTAATAGCTTTTAGGTTTAAGTCATTACTACAGAGACAACTGGCAAAATGATCTCTTTGGAGAGAAGCAGACTTCTCAAGAGTGAGAAATCAAACAATTCTACATGTTGTGCTTTTCCTTCTGAGAGATAAGAAATGAATCATGCAGAGGCGAGAGGAACCAGGCAGCTGTGGTGCATCTTGGGAAAGCGGAGAGAACAGAAGAGGGTAAACACAGTGATTAATCAAAGCTATGTTGGCTGAGAGCAGATAACCACCTTTTCCTGCGAGAGCAGATTCGCTTCGTTATTCTAGCACATTGTACCATGTCCCCAAATTTATTTAAAGCTTTGCATTTTTAACCCACAGCTATCAATAGCAGAGCGCAAACTCCCAGCAAGTCACTGGAGAGCCCTGCACGTATCCAGAACACACAGTGACCAATCACAGAGAAAGAGAGAGAGAGAGAGAGATGGAGACAAAAAGGGGACAAAGAGATGGGGGGGGTATATTTACAAAAACGTGAGAGACAGAGAACATTATAACTTTGAGGGGTGAATTCATTTAGCACTTGCACCAGTTTTGCATGTAGCATTTAAATGTTAAAATCCCATTCTCAGACATTTTTTACACTGAAATAGTGCCATATTTAACTTGAGTCATTTGTGCCGTTTGGACACACCTACTTATTCTTTATCATTATTTATTCTGCACCTAACGCTAAAAGTAAAGTTTACTTTAGATTCATATAAAGCCACGTCATGTTTTCTGTAAACTATTTTAAGCACCTTTAAATACCGTTTAAGTTTTTAAAAAATCTTGAGAAACTACAATTATAATAATATATGATATTTAATGACAGTTGAGAACAATTCCTTCCAAACTGTCTATACCATGACACAAATGTGGGTTATATACAAATTAAATAAAAACATTATGCAAATTTCACCTTATTCCAAAATGAAGAGTGTCCAAAACCTCACACTCAGCATGCAGGACGGGGAACAGCGCAGTGCACTGATTTTTTGGCCAGTGTTTGCGGCGCTACCTGATTTGCATAATTACTTCAGTGAATCACGTACAAAAACAACGAAAACGGTGCATGCAAATAAACGCCACTATCAGCAGCCACAACTCATTCTTAGTGAATTCCCCTCAGAGAGCTCGAAGCTTAGTGAATGTGAGGAGAAAAAGAGTTGGAGGAAAGGAGAGAGGTGGAAGAGAAAACCAGTTTTTCCTGGACAAGGCCAAAAAAAAAGTAGAATGATGGAGCCTAAATGAAATGCCACTCCGGGTAAGAAGGAAAAAAGCGCGCTGAGAAAGCAGGTCAGCTGAGCTGCGGTTGATGTTCTTGAGTGACTTTGCCCTCAGGCGCAAGTCAAAGTGCTTTTCCTTCCTTTCGTTCTCTCTCTCTCACTTGCTTTTTCTGTGCTTCATGATATTTGCTGTGGCACACAGTCTCACCTACTCAACACAACAAGCATCATCAGCTTTCCTCAAGTCCCACAAACAGCCAGTCAATTTAACATTTACAGTTTTTACACAGAGCGGCTTGCAGTGTATTTAGGGGGATATTTGATCAGTTGGTGTTTGCAGTTCATGAAACCATGACCATGCCGTTGCTTTGCTACTGTGGAGCTACAGGAACATCAAAAGCTTCTCTCGTGTGAGACTCAAACTCATGACCTTTAGATTATGAGACGCGCGGCGTTCTGCTGCAACGAGGTCAGTGACTGCGACATTTAGTCATCAGCAGACACTTCATACAAAACAAACTACAAATGAGGAATTCACGAATGAGGAACACTGACCCGTTGCTTATTGATTAATATTATTTTTTTCACATGAGCCTTAAAATAAAAGTTGTTTAAGAGGACGGAATACATTATTATGTTTTGATGAAAGATTACAAAACTATGTTTTGAGTAGTTTTACTTGCAATGTGAACAAATGACTGTGCCGTGTTGTGTCTAGTGAAGTCACAAAGAGTGAGAGAAACAGAGACATTCAGAGAAAAAGACAAATGACCTTTGAAGATCCACCAACTTCTAAGCTTCACGCACACCTACACAGTGAGAAATGTGTTTCCATGTGCCAAAAATACAGCTGCCCTCCTATCCATCTTATATAACAGAGCCATTTCATAACATTATAACATTATCTCAGGCAGAAATGTCATAGCTGGATTATAATAATGATAAAAACAATAATAATGATAATTATGAGAATAATGATCTGCTCATCACTCTCTTGATGTGTCTTCTTCCACACTTCACTTCACAGCTCGTGGAGGGTTCAGCTTGCTTCATTTAACCACATTAATTAATTCCCACTCTCTCTCTTTAATGAGCCAAATCAGTCATGAGCCAAACCGGAAAAAAGGAAAAGTCAGCTTGTACTTCCTTCTTAATGTCCCAAACACAGACTGAACAGAATGTTTCCTTCAAACAGTCGAACTCCTCGAGCATTCCTCACCGAACCAGCAGAAATCAGCAAGCAGAAAATATGCTCATGTTAATCTATTGTTCAGTTACGATCCCTCAGTGCTGCGGCTGTGTGCTCTTTATTAGTGTTCGACATTAACATGCATTCATTTGAAGCTGTAATGACCTCATAGACATTAAAACCTCATACACATTACAACCTTTTTTTCTGGGGTAGGAGAATCATAGTCTTGCGCAGACAGAGTCTGGACGACTGGTGTAAAGTCTGATTCATAATGCAGCTTGTTCTGGACGAGAATCCAAACAAGCATTGCTGTTTGCTATTTCTGTTTTTGTGTGAAATACACATTGGTCTTTCTGCAGAGGGTGTGTTGTCCGAGACTGATTCTAGAGGAACCATAACCCATCCGTCTGACAGACTCGTCCAGGACTCTGGCAGAGTGGCAGGCAGGTGTGATGGGAGATCAGGGGGCAGGGCCACATCACTCAGTCAATGTTTGCATGACAGACAGAGAGGTCAGAGGTCACAGTCAGACCCCTCACCCTGAGAACGAGAGAGAGCGCTGATGGCTACACTACTGATACCAGCATTAAAGCGATATATATATGCATAGACGTTCAGACTCCTGGACTGTATTGTAAAGATCACAGAGAATGAGCACAAGAAATGGGGAAAGGAATTAAAAGGCAGTGGAAAGGCCTTTGCTTATGAAGAGAAGAAAAGAGATCCGTGTTATCTGTGCAGTAGATCCAGATCTCCCTACGGCATACAGAGTGATGTCATCAGCCTAAAGCACGTCTAACTTTGGCACAACACTGACCTGGAAAACCGCAATAGGAATGAGCAAACGATCCTGGAAAACTGGCAACACTCCAGACAACAGCAAACTTTCTCCAGTACAGCTTCATTACTCAGATAACAGAGGCCCAAGCCCACATTTTCTTGCCTCAAGCGCAGTAATCCACTGTTGAACAAAACAGATTCAACCCTGTTAAGAAGTATTTAGTGGTGGATCTGAAACGGATGATTTTACACTAATAAACTGGCATCCAAATCATTGTAATTGTGTGTTTTTTGTTTTACTGCACTATGATAATTAAGAGATGTATTATTGTGTAAACTTCATCAAACAAACTCCTGTCCATTTTAAGGAATGTATATTTATACAATCAGGTATAACTGGAATTTCGAGAATGCTCTTGCCATTGTTGTGTGAAATGTTCATCGTTCACTCTCAAAGGAACCTGAACACACGTTTACTTCAGCATGCCACAGAAATCTCCGTTTTACTGCATGTACTGCACGGGTCAAGCTAGCCAGTGACAAGTTCTACTGATGCATTGTGGGAGGAGGCAGATGCTGGCATGGAAACTGGCCACCATTAGCACAGGCTCACCTTCAGTCTGCAGTCTGCCGGAGCGAGACACGAGCACTCAGAAACTCAGACTCAATTACAGAAGAACGTGAGAAATGCAAGCGCTGCACCTCTCCAGATGCAGATGAGCTCTGCTGCTTGCTGCTTGCTCATGCTGCTTGCATGTGAACACACACACATACCATTACCAGAGATTGCGACTGAGTACGTGCGATCTTTAGATTAGCATGCTAACACAACAGCACACGCTCATGCGATGAAGGTCAGAGGTTTAAAGGCATTCCAGCAGGCTCTGTTTAAATACGATAAGGTGACGCTATAAGGTCACAGTTATTATCACCAGCAAACATCCTAATGGAGTCATTTATCTGTGTGTCACCTCCAAACGGCCCCTGTGGAACATATAATGTTCTTCTGAAGGTTTCCTTCCGCACATTCACATTCAGATGTTTTGTTGGGGGGGGTTGGTTGGTCTCATCCTCCACAGGTTTAGTAGGTTACTGATCCACTACTATGACCTCATTCTGCCATGAAACCAACTGCAATTACTTCAGGTCTCTGTGCCCGAGGGCAAGGTCTCGTGCGACTGTCTCTCAGGATTTCCTGCTGTGCGGAGAGAAGTGTCACAAAACTCTAGCGAGCGTCAGCTTTTTAGATCATCCAATATTTACAAATACACATATTACACAAATAAATATATTATACATGTAAAACTTAGCTTTTAAAAATCAGCATGCATGTGTATTTCCATCAAAGCGTATACAAGAGCTTTACAAATATGCCCTGATACTAGAGAGTAGACATTTTAATAAGAGAAAATAAAAAACAGCTGGAATTTACTTAAACAAAAGCAGTGAAATGATTTAAACTGTGATATTAAAATAAAAGTATGCATTTTGATTTAACGATTGGCAATCTTTGAGTTTAATACTTCAAATAAGTAATTAACACATATATGAAAAGAAAATCACAATGTACTGCATAGTAGCAACAAATTTCAAGGACTGTGAATATAAACGGGATTCTTTGTGTAAGACTGAGCGATGCAGTTTTTTTAAGAATGTAAGTCTACTCGTCGGGTGGTTTTATGTTGCTCCTGTTCTGTGGTGTTGGTTTACATTAGCCGGTAGGATACATTATGAGAATATTGTGTTACACAAACACAACGCAAACAGAAACACACGAGCACTCTCAATAAACCTGGAGTGAATAAAAAACAGTTCAGCTACAAACACAGGCAGCCCTGAACACAATCAAAATCTGTTCGTGTGGCGCTCCGAGATCTTATACAGGTCTCAGGAGAATAAGAACTGTAACCACAGCAAGATGACTGATACTTCAAGGTTAAGTCTGTTTTTTGAGCTATTAAAAGGAGTTTGGGGTCTTCCAGATCCCCGAACGACACTTCATACACACTGTTAGGAGTTTGTGGTGATCTCACTAACATTACACTGTTTACAGAGTCGATTTTCACTCAGATCCACCATGTGTGGTAGGAGGTACAGGCTGGTCTCATCACCATTTCAAAGCCTGCTATCAAATAATCATGTCAGACAGAAAGTCACAGCAAAGCTCTTGGCAAAGAACCCACCAGCAATTTACACGCAAAACAAACTAAAACGAAATCTAGTCAAACAAAACTAAAGCTGCAGTCTCAACACATTAGCTTAATGCAGTCAAATAACGCTCGCAGGTAACTGGAGAAGAGGCGCCGTTGCACAGACTAGCAAACACATTAACATACAACGTTGACAAGGTGCTGTGGTGCAGTGGTGCTGTGGTGCAGTGGTGCAGCGGATGGCAGCTGAGCGTTTGCAGATTTGAATCCCACTAGTGGTGAGCTAACACTTTAGTTAACACTACTGCACCCTTGATTTATCACTACCCTAGTGTACAGTACCCTTCCTGTCTGCTAAATTTAATGTGTACATAGTATTAACACTAATATTAATACACCATTGATGCCCATGGATCTCTGATATAATCACCATACTTCATAGATTACATTGTTATGAGCCATAATTAGCTTTTCTTTTGAGATGAGATAATAATAGATCTTATTCCTTCTAATCCACACTAAATTCCTCTTTAATTCCAAGAAAGTAAAGACCGTTTTACCTAATGTACATTAAAAAGTTTTGGGGCCTAATTTCACTTAAGGCATGAAATCTCAGTATGACAGAACAGTATAGAGATATAATATAGAATATATTATATAAATCATTTTATCTGTATTTTATCAATAACACAGACATAACAACTGTCTATCAGTATCTGAGTTACACTATAGAATACAAGGTGTTAAATTAGTCCCTGTTTTAAAATGACAGCAAAACAGTGCTATTTTATAACAAAACAGACAAGGAAACTATGTGTGCCTGACATAAAATCAGACATCAAGCTAAAAACAAGCCTTCAGGTTTGGCTGTATCTCAGACGATTGAGTCTAGCCCATGAGGCAGACATCAGAAGATCCCTGAAAGCTTTTTAGAGCAGACAAGAGTGAGGAACAAACTGTCTACAGACTCTGACCACACAGCAGGAATACACCACAGCGTCTGACAAACTGATACACAAGTGCTTTCATAACCAAAACATCTCGCTCTACCAAAAATAACAAATATAGATAAGAAAATATATTTAGGAAAAGGTCTTCGCTAAGGCTTTACTAAAAAAACAAAACCACTGCCCAGAGTGTCGCACTATACAGTCCAGACATGTTCACTTTGTAGTTGACATACAGTACACATGCAGAATCCATATGTTCACAAATATCATGCCTATATACAGCAGATTCAAACTTCTGTCTACTTCTAAGCAAAGAAGATTAGCATACCTGGTTATTTATGGACAGATAGTCCAGACTTAGTAGATAGTCACCGTTTCTCTTGTATTTACCATTTTAGAATTGCTGCGCATGTTTGGATTTTCTCACATCCGATTGGCTGTCATGTCTTTAGAGGGTGTAGTTTTAAAGAGAATCTGGGCGGCTGAAGTTAACAAAATATCTTTAAGTTTAAGTTTGTGCATGCTAACTGCTCGGGCTGGGTTTTGTGGCCAATTTGGTGATTTAGTTTGATATTTATATGGTTTTAATTCTATTCAATTTAGATTCGACTCAATATGTATCAGTTATCAATATTTAATTTAAAATGTTAGTTATGCAGACATGGAATCCATATTTAAATATGAATGCTTATTACTGAAACCCTTCTTAATTACATCACTGAAATACACATTTATATGAACAAAATACCCACACAGGACAAGAGGTGAAAGACAGATGACAGGATACAGTGACATGATGCAGTGACGTGATACAGTGACGTGATACAGTGACGTGATACAGTGACGTGATACAGTGACATGATGCAGTGATGTGATACAGTGACGTGATGCAGTGACGTGATGCGGTGACATGATACAGTGATGTGATACAGTGACATGATACAGTGACATGATACAGTGACATGATACAGTGACATGATACAGTGATGTGATACAGTGACATGATACAGTGACATGATACAGTGACATGATGCAGTGACATGATACAGTGACGTGATACAGTGACGTGATACAGTGACATGATACAGTGACATGATACAGTGACATGATACAGTGACGTGATACAGTGACATGATACAGTGACATGATACAGTGACATGATACAGTGATGTGATACAGTGACATGATACAGTGACATGATACAGTGACATGATACAGTGACGTGATACAGTGACGTGATACAGTGACATGATACAGTGACGTGATACAGTGACATGATACAGTGACATGATACAGTGACATGATACAGTGACATGATACAGTGACATGATACAGTGACATGATACAGTGATGTGATACAGTGACATGATACAGTGACATGATACAGTGACATGATGCAGTGACATGATACAGTGACGTGATACAGTGACGTGATACAGTGACGTGATAATACAGTGACGTGATAATACAGTGACGTGATAATACAGTGACATGATACAGTGGGTAAAGGCAGCACTGGATTTGCACCATGCCCAGAGTTCACTAATGAACATCATAACTCTAGCAGGAGATAAACATTATTCTGATACTGATGTCTCTTGACTTACAGTCATGATGAAGTGTGCCAATTATACATGAAGGCCACAACATCAGCAGTGTCTGAACTTCACCACTGATCTGTGAAGTCACACACACACACACACAGCGATGCACACACACAGTGTGATAAATGTACAGTTAGTGTGTAAAGCTTCTGTATGAGGATTGAAGACTGATGAAATGTCACTTCCTGGTCACGGCCTGAGGGCTCAACTCTTGGAGTTGCCATGGAAACCGCGTCACGCTTGAGCAGAATATTGGTTAGTTGTGTAAGAGCAGACGTTCACACACACACGTGGCTATGATTAAAGTCACATACTTCTAGAGGACATCTGCTCAAAAGTAATCCCAGTCCAGGCCACTCCTGAAACGCTACATGAACATGAAATTGTAGTGCACAATTTCCCATCATTCACTGCTCTTTGCAGGTGAGCCTTTCACCTTTGCACAAAATCAACCCTCTCTGTTCCGAACAAATCAGTGCAGAGGGTTAAAAGGCAAACAAATGTGTGAATTATGAATTATGGGGTTTGTACTGGAGCACTTACATGTACATGCAGAAGACTCCTGACTCCTGTTCTTACAAACTCCTGCTTATCACCTGTCATTCTGCCTTCAGGGCAGGAGGAGAAAGAAACTCTCCCTGCAGTTCTTTACTCAGAGTAAAGCTGCACTTTATTTTACAGACCGAGACGGAATGATTAACTCAGCAAATTTCAAAAACTCATTCAAAACTAATTACGAAGCTTTGCGTTTCTGTCAGGACTCCCACGACGAGGAGCAGCTACTGCTCTGATGACACGACGCTATGATCAGGTTTCTGTGATCCTCTGAGAAGACCGTCACAATCACATAGACGTGAACCGTTTTAACACACATCGCAAAGAGAAATAAACTGACTGGAGACTAAAAAACAGCTGGACGTTTAATGTCTGAAATGTCAGTTACTCAATATTAGCTGTTTCTATGAACTGGTGAATCTACTCGCAATCTTGCTGTGTGTTATTTTGGAATGGCATGCATGCAATGTCCTCAGCACTGAACAGATATTAAAAATAAGCTTTTAGCCAATCAGAGAGCTATCGATCAGCATTTTGTTCCAGTCTATCTGTCCTCTGCTTGCGCTCAAGCTGTCCACACAGAACCTTGTCTGTGTCCTTGCAAATACATTATATTGAGTGTTTATATCATCAACGAGGTGTTGTGCTAGAGGTGCTAAATAAAAGCATCTTTTGTTCAATTCATCCACACATCCCAAAACACCCAGTATCTCTCCACACAAACACATCTATGAAACAACAAATGTTATTTTCTCCATACTTAACATGACGTGTCCTTCAGCCTGAGCTGCGTGTGTGTGTTAAAGGTCATGGCAGAGAGAGGAATGTAACATTACAGAGTTGCACAGGTGGTGATTGGGCCCAACGAGAGTTCTGCTGTGTGCTGATCAGCGCCTGATTATCTTCTCTGAGCAGCGGCACACTGTGAGCCGTGCCTTTATTAGCATCTCATCTGCATAATATCTGAGCCAGTGCAATTGCATTTGCATACTCAACAGTTCAGCCCCTCCCCTTAGGATTGCCTCTTGGTACAGTCCACATTCCACAATGACAGAATTGTTGGCTAAAACGCATATTATCAAAATACCAGGAGCGTAAAGAGTGTAAAATAGCAAATAGCCTTTAATTGTGACAGTACACAGAATTGCAAACATTTCTAAGAGACAGCTTTTGATTGAGTGATGAGTGATGCTAAAGAGTTATTCATGAGAAAGTGAGAGGGGAGAGAGACAGAGTGCATTAGCACAGTGAACATATAATCAATAAGCAGAAAAATCTCAGCCAGGACAATAAAGAGACTGAGCCGCGGGTGAGAGACTAGAAAATGAGCGAGCAAGGGAGAGCAAGACAAAGACTAAAAGTGAGCGACACAAAAGAAACCAGATTAGTTAACTATATTAGTTAACCAAGATTCTCATACGGGAGTCACTTACACCAAACGTGCGATTTGATTAAGATTAGTTTTCTTAATGACGTTAGAGTAAATTATTAACAGAGGAACTGTAATTTCACGTACGGAGATCGCTGTAGTTATGTGTTGTAGGCACTGCGACAGGAAATTAAGCTTGCTCGGGATATTCAATAAATGCCAAAACAAATGGGAAAAAGTACAGACATTCACGTCCAGATGGGATCTGATTTTTTCCTGAGGATTTCCATGCTGAAAAACTGCAAGTAATTTGCTCCCCAAGTTTTACAGCAGTTGTGACAAAACCACAGATGTGTTCATTCCGGACGGGTTTGAGATACACAGTGTGCATCTGTGACACATGGTTTACCAAGCCTCCTCAGGCAGGACCTCCTCTAGTCCTGTCTAATCAGAGCTAAAGACTGCATGAACACACTGAAAAGAGAAAGTGCTCACAACAGAATCCAGACATACAACAAACGAAACACAAAATGACCCCATCAGGTAAGAGTAACAGGAACTTTCATGAAATATTTCACATATCAGCGAGTATACACACATTTCTCTGTGTTAAGGAGTGAGTGTAATGGCGTATTGTGAGTCTGAACAGTGTTGTCGTCGTTGTGTTACATAAGCACTGACACACACTACAGCAATGGGACACAGAATTGGTGATGTTTACATAACGTCCACAGGGTCAAAGGTCTGAGAAAAAAATACTATGTGGAATAACATTATTTTTTACTGCATACTATGCATACTATTTACTTCATACACTCCATGCTGTGCTGTAACTGAAATGTCAAAGTTATATGTGATTTGGTACTGATACCAAATCAGTTTTAACAAGTAGTACTCGGAACTCACTACATGTACAGTACATGCTACATACTGTAATTTGTAGACGTGCTAGGTCTGTTTTTTATCTGGGTCGTCTGGTTGCGTGTACATGCAACTAATGAAGCGTGGTGAAGATTCTGGATGAATTCATCCAGCAATCTGAAGCACTGGAATGCACAGAGAAGGAAAGAGACAGACAGAGAGAGACTCTCAGAGCAGAGGCAGAAACTTTGAGGGGATAATTAGTTCGAGTGAGCACTGATGACCAGGGCCGTACAGAAAGACACTAAAGCTCTGAACAGGGATTATCTAAACCAGAGCTGAACTTCTCCTGACTCCTCTAATCACTCCTCAAAGATGGCTAGTCACATAGCATATCTCTCAGACTGCAGTACACAGCTAACCCACCCAGCCCCAGTCACTTTACACTCCAGCCCATTCGTGTGCTGGCTCAAGATTAGCTGTGAGCAGAAGCTGCTTGGATGACCTTCTGCCACCAGCTATTTCATCATCCACAGCACCAGCACTGAGATCCTCAGCCTGAGCTTATAACCTCTTCTCATCTCTCTGAAACATAAGTAGAGGTTTGGTGAAGTGCTCATTTCATTTCCCTCCTCAGGAACATGAAGAAAAACAGTTACGATTAGCTGTCTCTTCTGTTATGTGTCGTGTGTGTGTGTCACAGCTCAATTGATTATAATGTCAGTGATCAAGTTCTGTCATGAGGCACGTCACAGCTTCCTGCCAAGCGAAAGAATTTGTGATAATCACAACCAGTGTTTTTTTACTGTTTAAACAAAACATTCAACTAAACGACAAACAGCAAGTGGATTTTATAAGCATGTGTGTATGTGTGTGTGCATGTTGTAATGCCCTTGACATGTGCCTCTAAATTACGAGTGCTCTCTGAGTTACACACCTAACATCCTCAAAAGCAATCTGTTCATGAACTTACAGACATAAAGCTACATCTCCCACTCATTGGAAAATAGATGATTTATTGATTTTCCCTGCAAAAAAAAATCATTTTCTCAACCAAATTATTTTGGCTTCTTTCCCAGTATAAATATCCAATCATCCTTAAAACATGACCAATTTACTTTAGCACGAATAAACTTGTTTACAGAGAATGTAACTGGAATGATCATTATTTTTACCCCACTGGCAAACTGTTTCTCTTGTTTTAAGCATAATCCTCACTAAATTTTGCAAGCAGACAAGATCCCAGATCAACACCACACTAACAAAGCAATAACAAGCTGCAGAAGCGAATGCTAATCTGCTGCAGGTAATGAGGCCTACTGAGATAATAAGGAAAGTGTGCAATACCTTTGTTTCTGCCTGCATGAGGAGTGAAGAGATTCCACAGACAAAGACAGGAGGAGAGGAGGCCACAGGGAGGACAGTTGAGGGAAAGACAGAGAGACAGGAACAAATGAATCGTGGGATAAGCAGGGTTACAGTTAGTTCTTGTACAGACATACACTGTAAGAACAGATGAGATTTACATGCACTTTAGAATACTGTGTGCACGTGCTCGCTGTGGCCTCAGTCTGCTTCTCTTGTACTGCAGAATTATCATGCATTTCATTGCCTCCGCATCCATATCACATGAATTCAGGTGGAAAAAGCAGTTCGTGTTTCTCATGCTAACAGATGCTCAGGGACTGATGTTGTAGGGTTGATTCAGATATTCATCTGTATCTTCTTCCATAAGGACTAACCCTGTTCTGTGCCCGTTCATAGCCTTTCGTGTAAGGACAAGAGAGCTTGAATGAAAGACATGCAAAAAAACCTGTCTGCATGGCTGTCCATCTCCACTGAGAACCCATCACAGTCATGTACTGTACCCACGAGACTCGTACACCTCTGTGTCAGATGACCTCAGTTATTAAATGCCATGAACAGGACACACTTTACCATGAATGTTTTAAACCATTAGAGACAGACATCTCATGCCTATTAAAGTGTTAAGCTCAAGTTTAACATGAAATTAACACTTTAAATGCTGATTTCAACCTTCCTGACAGTATCCAACAAATAAAATACAAAAACATGATAATGTTCTATTATAACTTAAATTTCTATTGTTAAAATGTTTACCATTATCTCCTTTTAATCACCTAAAACATCATGTAACTGCGTCCCACGTTTTGCACACAACCAATTCGCAAGATTTTCCTACAAAAAACAAGATTCTTTACAGCTGTGACACCTGAGAAGTAACGCCCTCTCTACATGACGGGAAAAACTACACCAACTGTAGTTTGTAGTATTTATCAACCATTCAACCCTGTTATTAACGTTACTGTAAGAACAATGATCAAATACATTTTACATTTAGGCATTTGGCAGACGCTTTTATCCAAAGCGACTTACATTGCATTATACTACACATTGATCACTATACATTGAGAATGTGCAATCCCTGGGATCGAACCCATGACCTTGGCGTTGTTAATGCCATGCTCTAACCACTGAGCTACAGGAAAGCTTTTAGCTACATTTTAGCTACATCAGTTTGGACATTTGAGAAAAAAAAATTAAATAAAAAAAACGAAATTCACACAAATCATTATTTTAAACTATACATGTGTTTTACATTTTGGGAAACATTTACATTTATGCATCTTGTAGACTTTATCCAAAGCGACTTATAGTTCATTCAAGTTATACTTGTTTGTCAGTGCATGTGCTCCCTGGGAATTGAACCCAGGACCTTTGCGTTGCTAGCGCAATGCTCTACCAACTGAGCTACAAGAACACCGCCAAACATATTTATGTTTTACATTTTTGTGAAAAAATTGATCTCTCAAACGCCTCATCAAACTTATACTGTATTAGCTCTTTCTGAGCACCTTTTTTACTGATACTACAAAAAGTAAAATTGACTTGTACTTTGTACATTTTTCACAGAAAGTGCCAGGGCATAAGGTTGCTTTACCAGTAAAATTGTACAGGTACATGAAAAAGCTGGCGGAGGCCCAGGATTCAGAACAAAACCATCATTCTAGATTATTCCCTTATGACACACAGCCTTTTAAAGTCTTATTTATTAGTGTTATTTATTATTTACAGTCGCACAGTGATTCTGTGATCTCAGTAATATGGAGGGCAGATCTGTGATTGTACATTAGGGGTCAGTTGGTGCTGCGTCAACATAACAGAATAGAAATGACAAAACACGCTATGACATCACAGTTGTCACAGCCCTCCTAACCTCAATGATCACCAAAGCATCACAGAGATAAATTACATAATTCTGCAAGAGAACAATAATCATGCATAAGCGTTACAAGGAAACAGCCAATCAGAGTCCAGAATGCAAAGAGCTGCATGCATGCACAAGAGCATTTCGCAACAACAAACCTCTAAACACACTGGAAAATGTGCAATGAGAGAATGAAGGCAGATCATACCTTGCGGAGACTTCACCATGTGTGCGAACCCTTGAGGAAGAAAACGAGAGTGAAAGACAAACAGAAAACTTAAGAACACCAATACCAATACAGTTCAGGTATTGTGAGCACACATGATTTGCTGAAGACAAACCATGACTATCACACTAAAGCTGAAGCTTTCTCACATACAAAAAGCTTCTCATGGAGAAAAGAGCTTGACATCATTTCTATCTTCTGACATGAATGCAGTTACATCAATACATCATTACTGTCTTTTAGAAGATGGTGTCATTAGACGCTTTCACACATACAGTTTCTATGATACATTTAATAGTTATTTTTATTTGAATGTCAACTGCAAACCAGGATTCGCTTTTGAAATGCCATAAAACTGCCCACTTGGCAGCTTTGAGATGAAACAGTATATAATCTTGTAACTAAATGGCTTAAATACGTTGCTGCTTTTTCTGGACGAGAACTACATACTTAAGCCGGGCACACACTGTACAATTTTTAATAGTCCTTTGACATCATTGCTTGTCAGACTGTACGAACATGATCGTAGCTATAAGCCATGTAACACTGCAGGAATGTTTCTCAAATCTTCTGACACTGCCAGAATTTCATCAGAGCAAAAATCTGATCACAACAGCCATTAATCGGCTGTCGCTGAACATGTCAAACCAGCGAACAAAGACTACAGGTTTTGGCCTAGGATTATAGGAATCTTATTGTGGCCAAAACAGCAGTGTGTGCGCCCAGATTTAGACCCGAAGTAGGTGTTCTGACTGACATGTAAAGGTACCAATAGCAGTTAGATTTTTCTGTGCTTTTCAAAGCAAAGTTGAACTACTAAAATGAACTACATTTTAATAACATTTTGTTATTATTTTGACAACAAGTACAACATGGAAAGACTTAAATTAACAAATGTGATATCACATACCATAGTAGGTAGTCAACCAGAATGTGTTACCTGCTGCCGAGTAAATACAATTTACATGTAAAAGTACCTCGTAGTAACAGTGTAAACCTGTCAGAGAAGCTGCAGTTATTGAAACATTTCCAATCGTAATTTAAGAGTCAATAAAATAAAGGTCATATTTAAGCATTACATCATGATACAATTCAATTATAATTTAATCTTGACTAATGTTTTATCATCTGAACTGGGTGTACGACTCCAGCTTTAATATTTAAGTAATATAAAATATTTAAGTAAGTAAGTTTAAAAATAAGTTACGTTTATCAGCATAACAGACTGTCCTTAACCAAAAAAACTGCCATTTTAGCCTTACAGCCGCACTAGTGAAGGATGCAGTGGCGTCAGGCGACTTCAAAATCAAATTAAAGACAACAGGTAACAGCAGCATCTGACTGAAGCAAATAAATCAGCCTTTCAATAAATCAGTCAGGGCGAACGTCACATTACATCGTTAATATTAATAAGCTACACCACGCACGTTTATAAGAGTAAACTTCTTGAGACGAGACGTAAATCAAGATGAACGTGGTTTGCGCAAAAATATGCATTTTACATTCGTAGATGTCCAACAATGTGTCGGTTTAATAATCCTGTTATATTAAACTATGATGACAGTAATTTTAAAGCACAGGCTCTGGGTTTTTGAAAGTGCAGTCACTCACTTAATATCTGTAGCAGAATAAATGTATCGATATCTTGCATTATATTCAATAAACTGAAAATGCTGCCAGTGTATTTACGTGTGTTACTATTAAGTGAATATTAATTTGGTTAATGGCGACCACTTCAGTGAATGTCTCATTCTGGTTGAGCACCAACTGTAAGTTCTGGCAATTTAATAAAACATTTGAATGGTTTGATGTGAAAAGTCTACTCTTCACTGCTCATTTTCTTCAGTTTATACAGTGATGCTTTTCCACAAATGTAAACTTACCAGGGGTTTTGTTGACAGCTTTGAGAGGGTGGCACAAAGGGGAAGGAATAGAGAGTTCAGTCGTTAGACACCCTTTATCATTTGCATGATGGATGTCATGCAAAAACATTCAGCTGTAAACAGACTGGTGTGTCATGCAAGGGACAGTGCTGCCCCTGTGCATGCCTGTTCAAAAACCTGCCTGTGGAAGAAAAAGTCTGTAATATCTGTTTAAAAAACAGATTGACGTTGTTGTTTCAAATCACCCCAACACATTGAGAACATAGCTGCAGAAATCATGTGACACAGGTCTGGAATGCCACAGTGTTCCTCACATACACTGGATAACGTCGTAAATCCAAGCAGGTTACTAAACCAGCTGTCCGTGTGGACCATGTGAATTTACGAGGTTGTGAGGTTTGTGGATTTCTAGACAAAAATTACTCTCACTGAAGACTCGTGTGTGTGTGTGTGTGTGTGTGTGTCTCAATGAATCACCCACAGTCCTTTTATGTTTCTGAATAACCCAATTAAATGAATGCACACTGATTACAAGAGAACAATGCAAGAGAACAGCACCGTTTTTCATACAAAAATAACCTTGAACTGGCCTTTGAGATTGCAAGACCTACATATATCATTCTACAAGTCTCTCTGCTATAATAAATATGATCGACCAAAGACATCATTCTCATAGCACTAAACAGATCTCTCGAAGTAAAGACTGAAAGATCTACAAAGCAGCAGATTAAAGCATGCTGGCTGACTGAGAAACTTTACAGTTGAAAATGATTTGGCTGTCTTTTGCAATTGCTGCTGGTAAGATTGTATGATACTTTAAGACCAGTCAAATCAAATCGGTATAATAATGATCATAAATTTGTGTATGAAGCTGTATAATATACAAGAATATTTCTACAATTGCAATATTTTTGTTTGAGCATCACGACTGTGTCAACAACACTGAGCTACTGGTTCAGCTAATGCCACGAGTTTAAGGCGGGAATATTCAACCAATATCAGATAGAGGGACGAGCTTTAACACTCCCAAAAAACAACTTTTTTTGCCATTCATCTTGGTTCTTCTAGCCGACCAAACATTAAGCTTCACCAAAATCACAGTTTCTTAGCAATTGTGGTCAATTACATCAATAGCCTGATATATTAAGTTTAATTATTGTGAAGTTGGTTATCACAAAAACACATTGTTCTTTCTTTATAGTCTGCCACTAAATGCAGGAGTCAAATGAAATTGCTGAGCAGCGTGGATGTTACACACACATGCACAAACCGGTTTCATATTCAAAACTCATCATTCCTCTTTATTATCAACAAAATGGCCGCCACTATAACAATACCCCGGTCTTTGTTAAATAAAAACACGGAGAGGAGTGCGGAACTGGATTCCAGACAGTGTCACTCTGGCTGATGGCTTGAAGCGTTGAGAGAGGGAAAGGGGTTTATCTGCTTCACGTGACCACATCTCTCTTGATGATGTTCGGTTTTAATCCTTCGCTCTGTTTTTTATCCTCTAACTCAAATCCCGACATTTCCCTGCGTTGGGTCAAAAGACACAAATGCCCACTGTGCCTGAATCAGGTTGGATGTCCTTCCCCCCCTTTTTGCTGACCTACTTTCGTAGGAAGATTATAGTAACTGTCATATTTCCATGTATATTTATTAATCCTCACAGCTAAACCCACAGCCATTGTTTTGACATTTTGTTTGCAGTTTGCATGCATTTCCCTATTAATTGCTTTTTATCATGTAGCTTGTAAGTGAAAAAAATAAGGTACATTTAATCACAGGAAAATTTGAGTATTGTAATAGTTAAAGCATCTTTAAGTGACTGTGTTACATACATACTTAAACTAGTAAAGATTAAACTGGGGCAAGTAATAGGTGCATCTGTAATGCAATAATGTAATTCACAGTAAATTGTGTGTGTACATCATCACAGTGGCTACGATTTCAATAACAGATTTACCACCAATAACCCTCTGATCATCTGGACATGTGTTTATGACTAAACGCATGCTGTTTTAATCTGTCTCTACACAGATTTTTTTACATGATAATACTGACAGTTGTGCACGTGCTGCCGTGGTGTGGTTCTGTGTTTTTCTACACACTGAGGTGTGTGTGGGCTCGTCTCCTGTGCCATCTGCATGCTCTGAGGGCTCTGCTAGCCTGTTGCAGCAGTGCCTGTCTGTGCACAAGTATTCACAGGTTGAACAGATTGTCCGTATCGCTCATTACCAGCAGCAAACATCAAGAAATCACTGTGCTCATCTTTGTTACTCTGTTACAGGCGATTTTCAACACCAATCCTGCTGAAAAGACCTGCTTAGACCAGTGTAAATTTCCACGTCAGTCCAGCCTGATTTAACCAGCATGACGTTTTTTAAGCCTAGTGAGGACACCAACATTTAAAACACAACATGTTGGTGCCTTTCAAGAAGATACACTTAGAGGTGAATTGACTAAACAGTGTATTTACTAGCCACCCGCAATCCAGTATAGCACACCACTAAATAAGCTAAAATATCTCTGCATCATATTTAAATTAAGTTACCTTAATTTTAATAACTGCAATCACGCCTTCTATGTAAATTAGGCTGCAATGTGCAATTTCATTTAGTTTACAATTTGCATGTTTATGTTGCCGTTAGTAAATCAGATGCTAAAGCAATGTGATCAGCAGGCACAAATCATTCTTAGTAATTATCTATAAATGAATAAACACAGAGATGCTGGGCGGTGCTGAGAGCATGTCAGTCCAAATGTAGGCCCATCATTTGTCTCCATCGCCCACCAGCGAATTAGCCATTTCTCTTTCGTTACGCCCCTAATTACAGAACGTTCCCTCAGCTCAGCAGCGCAATCCGTTATCAGACACGTCCATTAATCTCTAGACACGACTGGGGCCTGATGGAACCAAGACAGGCTGTGATGGCTCTAATGGCCACGCCTGCGGTCAAAGCACAAGACTGGCTGAGCACAATCCCGCTGCTCTGAGATTAGAGGTCCACTGGCTTCACATTTATCACCTCTGCAGCTTCTGACTGGCTCATCATTAAGGGCACTTTTGTAGGACTGTAGGTTGCCAGAAGGCTAGAGATACAGAAACATGTCCCTCCAGCCCCTTCTGATCCCAGAGTGATCTGATCTCCTTGATCTCCTGTCTCCGGCACAAGGACACTATCTCTTAATCTCCAGAAAGGAGCACCTGGGCAATAAGGTGGGGTAATCTCGTGGTGTGGAGATTTTAATTCATCCCACGGAATCATAGCTGTTGAATCTATTGACTGATCAACAGATTTGCTTTGAATCGTTCATTGATTTGTTGACTTTATTTGTTCATTGACACTGACTGAACTGTGCGTTACAACCTCATCATTGTCAGGGTGTACATTTAAATACAAAAATCTCATATGAATCAAATATGGCGGCATGCTGATGCATCTCACTGGTTTTTGGGTGTCTCGTGAGTAATGGGCATGGTGCCATATTTGATATGTGCTTGTTTTGATGAAGAAGTTCATTTTGTAAAAATGCCAATCATTTTGTGTCCAGCGGAAACAAGGAAGTCAAATACATATAAAATGGAGTTAATCAAAGATCTGTTTTGGGGTAAACTACTCCTTTAAGTGTCTTTCCACAAATGTAAAAAAGCAGATCTATTATTTTTTCCCCATTTTGTCAGTTGTGCTTCACAACATAGACTTCAGTGTACGTAAAACATACGAATCTTTAAATCATATGAATGGCATGACTTCTGTGATCAGACAAAAGACCTGTGTGTTAACTTTGTGTGTTCAGGTCTTCTAATTCCTCCCCGACTGAATGATTTTATATTCGTGCCCTGAATAAACTGAGATGCATGTGAAATTATTGACTACACAAGGCACAACATGAGAAGAGTAATCTCCTGGCAAAAGTCTCTTGGCAATTCAGTGTGCATTCATAAAGTCAAATCATTTTTGAGTCTTATTTTAATACCTGCTGGTGAGTCAACAGTGAGAATAATCCCAAGTAGGTCTCAACATTGAAGTGCAGCTGAAAGAGATTTGGCCGTCTAGAATCAATTATTGTTCTAAGAACTCAGCAAACAGAAATGTTAATCTCAGATCAGAACGCTTCACTCTTGAAATGGTGATGTACCTTCCATTGTCTGCTACATGTGCATGACCTAGAGCTTTCACAGGGGAAAAATGATCATTTAACCTAAAAACCAAAAGCTGAAGATGAACATCCCTGTTGTAAGCTTTTAAATCAACACAATTTCAAGAACAAGTTACTTCCTTATTATTATTATTATTATTTAAATTAATAGTATATGTAAATAAGCAAAATGATTATTGATCATCAAAATATCTTCTTATTGCTTATAAATAAACTAAAAATTCTTTCCAGAATTTTAATTTACATATAAAATGTTCTCAAAATCATGTTTGGATTCTTAAGTCACACTAATACGATCTACTTGCGCTTGAAATATGATGTATCTCAGGATATTCCATGAGGATTGTGCTGATAAGATTGTGAAAAGTGTCATTTACATACACTACAATTCATTTACAAGTGGCATTTACAAATTCTAGAACGATGGCTAAATGGCTAACAAGCTATTTGCAGACATTATCCAGAAGGCTGCGCAGCATACATGACATGAAACGATTTTGATGATAAAAACTAACATTTTTAATGTGCAGTGATGAGTCATACACAATAAACTAGGAACGTGTGTTAAGGGAGTGATTAACAACTCAGTTTTCATGTTGATTTTAAGACTAACAGTTGCTAAATGTTTTATGCAAACAGATCATTAAAATCATCAAACTATTGTCCAAGATTCTGCTTAAACTCTGGGGTAGATGTTGGAGAGAAATGTTCCTACCTTCATTGCAGGTACGGCCTATGTACCCTGTTCTGGAGCAGTCACAGTAAGGTTCCCCATCAGCCATGGTGCAGATGCCTCCATTCTCACAGGGGTTCTCTGTACACAAGCCTTCCATCTCTAACCGGATCTTTTGGCTTCCCAAACGTGTGGGAACCTGATTCCCGTAGCCCAGGTCTGTAATAATCCCCTTAAACGGTGTCATCTCCTTAACCGCTGGTAGTGTAAGAGCAGATGTCCGAATGTCTTGAGGCACCCCTCCAACATACAGATCACTGACGATCTTCATAAACTGCCTCTGCGGTCTCACCTCATCTGCTTTGGACTCTCCATCCAGCGCCAGCACCGTTCGCAAGTTCTGCCTGCTGATTGTGGCGAAGTGCCAGCGACTGTCGTTGACCAACTTGTCAGAGGTTATCGTCGTTTCTGCGCAGTCCACGCTGAAGCGCAACTTCATCTTACCTTCCTCAATGGTCAGGAGCAAGAAGTCGCAGTATCCTCCATCGTCAAAGTAGAGAACCAGAGCGCTTGAGAGAGCTGTTTTGAACTGAAAGTTGAGGTCACTTCTGGTGCTGGCATCCCATCGAAGGTAACGTGCCCACTGACCCTCTGAGCCTGTAAATTCCAGCCCCAAACCGAGACTCAGGAAGGTGCTGAGCAGCAGTAG
>JAZGTJ010002260.1:0-44096 GCA_036877575.1 Botia almorhae | reverse complement strand
TGAGTATATTTGTTTACTAAAACAAACAAAAAGCACCATTTTGTATCCGGAGCGGCCACTGCGCACTACTGTTGTGCCGCCATATTGGACACAATTACATCCATTACAACATTCCATACTATTTTATTCTATGTTCCATAAAACACAGATGTATGTTTCTTTGGTCAAAGAATCCACATGTGATGCAGTGCTGGCAGACCTGAGGAAATGAAGTATTGAACTATTGGACGTGACTGTTTTGCAACTGAGCCGATCACTTAGTCAGCCACCCAAAGCTTATAACAGAAAGAGCTTTTCAACTGTGGCCATTCTCACAGTTCTCACAAATACAACCTGAGAAACTATTTATAATTATGATGATACGTTTTTTGGGTCTTGTTCATTTGTTTATATTGCTTACAGTAAAATTACTCTGTACAAATGGACAAAAATTGTGACGTGCATGCATACAAGACGGAAGAGCAAGGAATGTTGTGGTGCAAAGGGGTTGGGAAGAGAAGAGGGGTCTGGCAAGAGAGAGAGAGAGAGAGGGTAAAGAGAGAAAGTCTGCAGCTTTTGCAAGCATTGACCTAGTTAGAAATGAGAATCCAGGAGGGGGTATCCTGGGGGGGGGGTTATAGCTCCTAGTTTACATACAGTTGTGTAAGACCTGCTACCAGCAATGCAAATGGAAAACTGGAAAAATGCATTAATGTGCTGTTGTTCTGAAAAGGTTAAAAAGAAATAAACAAAAAAAGATGTGGAATATGAGGATATTTACAGTGATTTTCTAAGTGTCCATGATTGACTAAGCTATAAATTATTAATGCAAATATATGTTTACACAGCTATCACTGTTAAAAAAAACATCTGATTTTTTCCAGTAGAGTATAATACAATACAATAAAATTCAATACAATATAATATAACACTGTACTGTATTTACCACAGTCATAACATAACGATGTTTTAGGTACCTTGGAGTACTATGTAAATACTATGATATTACATTGTATTTTTACTCAAATTTCAGATTATACAGGTGAAGTTTAATGAGATAGAAATTGCCTACATTGAAGAATTACAACAAGGACTCATGTACAGGTGGATCCATCTGCAGCTCTTCATTAGACATAATCGTAGTCAAACAGGCAGAGGTCAAACAACGGCAAACAGAGCAATGGGGATAAGATAAAATTAAAAACGGGTACACAGTTGGTGGTCAGGGCAGGCAGCAAACAACCAAAAATGATACACAATCCAAGTAACACCAGGACATCAGACAGGGAATAAACGCTCTAAATTTGTCTGGCAAAACAATACACCGCAATGAGCATGAGCATGAGCAGGTCCGGGGTTTAAATAACCCGGTTAACAAGACACAGGTGGCAGACAGGAAGTAATCAGCCCAAGGCATGGGGGAACATGGCAAATGTAGTCCAAATTGGGGTTAGTATTCTGGTGAAGGCTCCCCCTGGTGACGCGTAACAGAGCCCCCCTGCGAGAGGCTCCTGACGCTAGGAGGGAAACGATGCTGGGGTCTCCCTCGGGGTCTAGGGGCCACCTGGATGGGCTCTGTGGCACTCCTTGATTAGAATGGGGTCCAAGATGTCCCCTGCGTTTACCCAAGAGCGCTCCTCCATGCCGTACCACTCCCAGTCAACGAGGTATTGGATCCTTCCACCCCGGCGTCTGAAATCTTAGAGCTGATTCACACAATTGACCTCCTCGCCGTCCACCACAATGAGGGGACCTGTTCCGGGAGACCCCCTTCTGGCCCTCTAACTGGTGCACCAGCAGGCTTGAGCAGAGATATGGAAAGTTGGAGAAATACGGTAGTTACTAGGGAGATCTAAGCGAGCCGAAACAGGAGTAATAAGTCTGAGATTTGTAAATGGACCCACATACCTAGGGCTGAGTTTCTTGCAGGGAAGATGAAGATCCCGGGTTGAGAGCCACACCTGCTGACCAGGAGCAAAGTTATGACCAGGAGCAAAGTTATGACCAGGAGCAAAGTTATGACCCGGGCGTCGACGACGGTTTGCTTGTTCTGTTTGACGTTGGACGACGTAAATCAAGTGGGTGCGCTCTCTCCCAGACCTCCTCGCTGTGTTGAAGCCAGCCAGTTACTGCTGGGAGGTCTGTGGGTTCCCTGGAACATGGGAATAACGGGGATTGAAAGCCCAAGACGCATTTAAAGGGAGTCATTCCCGTGGATGGCTTGATAAGAGAGCGCTGAGTGTATTCCGCCCACATCAGATACTTGCTCCAATCAGCCTGACGTTGGTTGCAGTAGGAGCACAGAAACCTGATGATCTCTTGATTTAGGTGTTCCGTCTGGCCACTGTGGGTGGTATCTGGACGTCAGGCTGATGTTGACTACTAAACTCTTAAAAAATGAAGACCACACACGTGAGGTACACTGGGGGCCCCTGATCCAAAACAATGTCATCAGGCAGTCTGTAAAATCTGAAAACAAAATTACATAAAAGTTCAGCAGTTTCAAATGCGGAAGGAAGCTTGGGAAGGGGTACCAGGCGACATGCCTTAGAAAAAAAGATATATAATAGTGAGGATAGTAGTATTTCCTTGGAAGTTGGGCAGGTCCTTAATGAAGTCAATATCGATGTGGGACCAGGGCCGCCGTGGTGTGGGAATTAGTTGTAGGAGTCCAGCAGGTAACTGTCTGGGGGTTTTATAAGCCTGACAAACTGGGCAGTTCTGAACATATTTGATGGTGTCGCTGGGAAGGTTTGGCCACCAGTATCGGTTTCTGAGGATCTGGATGCCTGGATGACCAAAACTTAAACTTTCATGCACCTGAGTGAGTACATGCTTTTTTAAATGGCTCGGGCACGGAGGTGAGGTTGTCGGGGTTTGGCGGGTGGGGTTGTGACTCGTTGGCATTAAGAATCTTTGTGTGGAGATCCCACTGGACTGGGGCAACTAAAATCTTTTCAGAGATAATGCATTCGGGTGACTGGGGCTTAGGAGTTTTTTTTCAGACTGTCTAGAGAGAGTGTCAGCCTTAGTATTCTTGGAATCCGGACAGTAAGTTACTGAAAAATCAAAGTGTGTAAAGAAAAGTGACCATCGGGCCTGACGGGGGTTCAAACATTTGAAACCAGGAAAGGATGTGCAGCTCCCTCTAGCCAATGCCGCCATTATTCTAATGTTAATTTTATGGCTAGCAGTTCTCGGCTTCCCACATCATAATTTTGTTTAGTGGGAGAGAGTTTGCGGGAGAACACGGGTACATTTTAGGAGGTGTACCATGCTGTTGGGACAAAAATCACGCCCACACTGTAGTTAGAGGTGTAAACCTCGACTATAAACAGGAGATTGGATTGTGATGACATAGAATGGGGGCGGTTGTAAAGCGTGTTTTGAGATCAGAGGATGCCCTGGTTGCTGCATCATTCCAAACTAATTTACCAGAGTGACATTTCATGAGTGAGGTTAGAGGGGAAGCTACAGAACTAAAACCCAGAAAAACGCAGCGGTAGAAGTTAGCAAAACCAAGAAAATGTTGAAGTTATTTAACAGTTTGGGAAGTGACAGTCACTCCTGACTAATTACGTAACCGAGGAATGTAGCGTTATAAATTTGCATTTCTCACCCTTAACATACAAGTTATTCTCTAATAGAGGTTGGAACACTAGATGGACATGTTTCACATGGTCTTGGAATTACTCGGAGTAAATCAAAATAACGTCTATGAAAACGGCTGCCCATTTTTCGAGCATGTCATGGAAAATTCTGTTCATGAATGATTGAAAAATGGATGGACTATTGGCAAGACCGAATGGCATTACTAGGGTATAATGCCCAAAGGATGTGGAAAAAGCTGTTCCCTTTACACTCGTCGCCCTTTTTAATATGAACCAGACTGTAAGCGCTTCTTAGATCTAATTTTGTGAAAAATTTAGCATGGCAAAGTTGTTCAAGGGCAACTGGAATGGGGGGAAGCGGATAACAAAATTTGATCGTTACATCGTTTAGTCCACGATAATCAATACACGGTCTTAGTCCCCCATACTTTTTCTTAACAAAAAAGGGCAAGACCCAGAACGGTAGTGTGAGAAGGGGACAAAATAGCAAATAACTGAATTTCTTCAGAGTGAAACACGCCTATTCGAAGTTGCAATGTCTCTGTTTGGTGCTCCACCTTTCCTATTTCTAAGGGGGAACCGTCTAGCGCTTCCAATTCTAAGGAAGAAGAACAGATAATTAGAGGGATATGGTTACTTTGAGCAAACTTGATATAAATATACAATTAGCTGCTGCTCCGGAGTCGATTAAAGCAGGTGTGGTAATATTTGTATTAGAAGAGGTAAGTGTCACAGGGATACGAATAACATTGCTTATCTTATTTGAAGTGGAAGCCACACTCACCGGGGGTCGACCTGAGCTAGGATGAAGTGGGCAGGAAGATCTTTGGTGACCAGAGACCAGAACGTAAGCGGTGTTCATGTTCTTCAGAGGAGAGACGAGTGAAATTAATTAATCTATATAGAAAGCTCAATGTACTTACTCAGACTCCTCCCCTCATCATGACATGCTAATTCCGACTGTAGAGACTCTTAGAGTTAAGTCCCTTACATTAGAGCAGCTTTAACATATCTTCTACTCAGAGCAGCGAGAGTGTGGAAGTTCAAGACGTATTCGGTTGCTGATACTTACCTGGGTTAATGATAACAGTTGTTCATCTGGGTTTAATCCCTCCGATGAATGCTTAAAAAAATCCTTAAATTGACTTTAAAAGGAGTCAAAAGTGGGAAACAAAAACAAAAGCAATATGGCTGCTCTCTGTTGGGTAGAAAGCCGGTTGCTGTGAGACAAAAACTGAGCACTGAAGTAAAAAGCCCTTGCACCGAGAGTGGTTACCGTTGAACTTCTCCAGGAAGACGAGTCACGGTGACCGGTTGACTGGGTGCAAGAGGGGTTGCTGCCATCATCGTACGAGGGACTCAGTGAGCGAGGTCAAGCGAGTAAGTTGATGCTGATGCATCATTAACTGCGACGATTAAACCAAAAGCTCGGTGGAAGGCTGTTGGATTGCTGCTGGATCACTTGGCGGCAAAGTCTTTTGTAACGAGCACTTATATACAGGTGGATCCATCTGCAGCTCTTTATTAGACATAATCATAGTCAAACAGGCAGAGGTCAAACAACAGAGCAATGGAGATAAGACAAAATCAAAAACAGGTACACAGGTGGTGGTCAGGGCAGGCAGCAAACAATCAATAACGCAGTCCAAAGCAAAACAAGAGGCAGGCAGCAAACAATTAAAAATGAAACACAATCCAAGTAACACCAGGTGATCAATATTCTTGTTACAGTAACAAGAATATTTGGTGTTTGCATATCTAAATCTCATTTCATAATTTCAAAAAAACAGGCAACAAATATTTACTTCTTATATTTACTTATATATTTAAGTTTTCATTCACATTAGAAACATTTTGCTTTAGAATTAAGAAATATTAAAAGGCCATTGGAAAAATTTTGTGAGAGGCACAAGACTAATTATTAGCCACTAATCCACGTGAGGACCCAAAACTGAAGCCCAGGATTGTCTCAGTTTACCATCTATCAACAAATTTAACTCTGATGTCTTCTGCTTCTGCTCCACGTGGGTGACAGAAGGCCGGACAACATGTTCCCAGCTAATCAATGTTAAATCCCAGCTTCAGACTGCCTACTCCTTAAGGGATGAGAGCACTAATCAGGGATGATTATGGTTAGAGTTCCTGGTTAACCCTGGACTTGGATCTCTCAACTAGCTCACCACTGCCTCATGCAACCCAGCACATGCAAGAACACAGGCCTAATATCACAGGAGCTGGGACATATTGTTGAGTATTATAGGGACATTAAAGAACTGTTAAAGGGGAATCTCCTGAAACCTGTCAAAAACATGCCCTGGTCACGTTTTACTCCAAAATCAATAGAATCATAAGAAATATTTTTAGGTTCATTAAGAGATTTTGCTATGTAAACCATTTAAAATTGTACAAATTCGAATTACATTTAAAACCTCATTAAAGTGAAGAAATGTACTTAATTGACAGAATTTCATAATGAAAACATTTTTATGCATAATATAATTTCATTTAATTTTGAGATGGAATGTGACCATGTTTTTGTATAATTTAAATATTTAAATTTAAATACAAATTTAAATATTGGTCAAATTACTTTAATTTATTGTTTAAATAAACATTGTACTGAATCATTAAATAGTTGCATAAATCATAGTAGCTCACACATTTTTCTTTGCATCTTCCTCATCCTTACCCTTTGTCAATCATTCATTGCTTTTTTGCTCTTTTTTTGTGCCCCTCTCCAATCCTTAGCATGAATAATTAATTTGCAGAGCAGCACCAGTAGTGTACCAAGACACAACACAATAACCTTTCCCATTTCATAACCATGTCCAAGATTTGTCAGAAATGGCATTGGAAAAACATCCAAGACATTCTGTGTATATAAATGAACTACAAGCTCATGAAGTTGAACAGACTGATGAAACTTGGCCGCTTGCATGATTCCATTTTGAGACATTTCTCACTGTGTGTGTCTACTGTTTGTGTTCTGCTTGTGCTCGTGTCATTCAACCAAACAGGCAGGCTCTCATATTTCCTCCATAAATTATTTAATTTTGTTGCAAACCACACAAAAATGGTCAGTCGCCACAGAAATTGTTCATCTATATTTAAAAAGGATAAATACATTGTGCATGATGTGCCATATAAAATAATCATGCATGTTTAGTGAGGCTGATACTGTATTATCTATGCATTAATTATTGTGGACATTTACCCACTTTACTTTCTTAATATATGTTCTGGTGTTATTTTGCACTTTTTCAGAAAGAAATGTTTTTTTTTTGGTCTTTGTAATCTTTCTTAAAAATGTAATGACTAGCTTCACCTCTAAAACTACTGTCAATGTCTGCTAATGTCATCTAGGCTAGACAAAAATGTTAACTAATAGCCAAAAAGCTGCTTAGGCATTGTTTTAGGCCAGGAGTCTCCAGCCCTTTTCAAACCACAGACCTCAGGTAGAGAGACAGAGCACAGACTCTGTGTTCACCTGGCCTATAATAATTTTGTTTGTTCTTTAATAATGCCTTTATGCTGTACAATCACTTTTGATAGGCTACTGCAATTAATGTCTAAATAAAATAAAATATAAATAAAAGACATAGTGAACCTGGTAGTGTACACTGAGTTTATAAAAGCTTAGCTTAAATATGTGATATATAAATAGTGCTTATAAATGGCTGTTGAGATAGTAATCCCACATGAAATGAGTGGAAGTTTGGACTTAGTATGGAGGTAGAATTCTTTAAATCATGTCTTAACAAGTGGACAGCTGCTTTTCCACCATCGCGCCGAACGGTTCCAAGAACAGTAAGAAACAGTAAGTAAAGTTATAGTTGTATTTCCACTTCAGCGAGGTTCAGCATGGCACTCAGAAAATAATCGCTATGGCAAATCAAGACTTTGCGCGGAACAATGGCATGTGTGGGGTTTATATGCGTATGAGTGTAATGAGCTGCAGGTGTGTATGGGTGTGGTCGGTGCCAGGTATGAGGGATTATGGGAAATGGAGTTTGAATCAGAATGGGTTAGTATTCAGGAGAGGGTTCCCTCTGGTGAACATACAGAGCCTCCTCTGTAACATCTACCAGTTTCTCTCATAGCTAGCCAAGCTGCTATTTGAATGAAGTAAACACAAGTTGTGCCCTTCCTGTTCTGTAGCAAAGTAAAGATCAGGTAACATGTAGTCATTTAAACCAATATTTGACGTCTTCTTTTTACAACTCATTCTACTACTAACGCTTGCATTACCAAAGCAAAAACCTACTCCCAAAGTCAGTCCAAAGAAGAGTGTCATCAGTCATTCTGTGGAAAATAAACCATATCTGCACCAGCTGGGCCGGATCGGCATGGAATGGCTAAGTAGCAAGAACAGTATGGTCCGACAGTGGAAAGGGGGCTTCATATGAATTCAGAAGCCCTTTGTCTGGAAATGTGTATATTTGCTGGTGGAAAGAGCAGGTGGGGTTGGAAGTATAGGTGGAGGGGTTTGGGTTTGCAGAAGCACTAAAATCTATATAAAATGGATGACAGCGCACTTCTTTAATATTTTAAGAATTCACATGTAGGATGGATTTCTGGTACAGTTAAAAAGCATAATAAAACATGTTTAATTTAAACATTATTATATAAATTTATTTTAATGTACTGTATTTCTAAAGAACTAAGATATCTTTATGTTTCAAGCGTGGAATGATTTAGAATATGACAGTGGCAGTATCACCATATATACAAATTTGCAACTGTATAAAAAAACATATTCAGTAACACAGCTCTCATGATATTTTCATTGATGTTATTAGTGGAAGTGTACACGCTGAAGTGGAGAGCAAAAGCAATCATGACCCAATTACAGCGCTTGCTCAACTCAAGCAATTAACACATTTCAAATGAGTTTAATTAGTGAACTGGGTCCTCCTAAATGCATAAAGAGAAAAGAGGATATTCTGCTGTGCTAAGCACTGGCATTTAGCGTCAGATAGCATATGCTAAATGAAAATATCTCTGCTATACCCCACAAATAACAAATGGTGACTTAAGACTCACAAGATTCATCTAATTTTTACAGACAATTTTGGGCATATTATTTTATGTAAACCAGCTGAGGTTAAAAGCCTGATTTATCTTCACTACTAGCACCTTGTGTTGTTTCACTTCTTTGAAACAAGCACAGCTGACCTATATTAGGGCATACATTTTTTATGTTGCTTTAAAAGAAACTACTCAACGAGTGAATGTAGGACACTTGTATTGCAATATTTGAATTTTTTTTTTTTAAATGTGCATATTAAAAAAGCGCTATAAATGATATTATTCATAAAGACCAGAAGATTATAAAATATAAAGATTTTTATCCTACCTGATATAGAACTATTAGAACTATCAGAAAACAAAATTGAACCTCGGTTGGACCAAAAAGCAATGGTACTAAGTCACATATAGGCCAGCCATTACACAATTCATCTACCACTGCATTCTTAGGTGTGTGTTCATGTGTGTTTATATATATATATATATATATGTATTATTGACAGCTAATGCTGTCATCTGCCCCACAATGCCCTTATAGACATGCCCACAAATCTCACTATAAAAAACAATACTTCTGTGGATACAGAAATTTAGAGTTTTTAGAGTTAGAGTAGATTTAGAGTAAACATCTGTAGAGCTTTAAATGGATCATATAATTAAAAGTAATTTCTCTATAAATAAAAAAAGAGCTTTTAGTACTGCACATTTCAAAAATGCCCCCCCCAACCCCCACCCCCAATTCTAAAAAACATTTATTGGAAATTAATGTGCAAAAATGTCTCAGTACATAATTTTAGACAAATATATAAACAAATGACCACTGTGGACATCTATTCAATGTTATTTGACCACCTAATTACAATAAAGTCATGGAAGATGCCTGTCGGTCCACCAGCTCCACCCGGCTCTCTCGTCCCTCCGGCGCCACCTCGGTCAGTTGTCATCCCGCCATCTCCTCTGGACTCTGCTCCTTCAGTTACACTGCGTCACTCCGTCTCACCGGCTTCATTGGGCTCCTCCTTCCCTCCAGCTCCCCTTCAGTCCTCCATCGCTTTGGCTTCACCGCGTCCCTCCAGATCTCCGCCTCCACCTCGGTCGCCAAAGCCGTCCACTCCACCTCGGCCCTCGGGATCCTTGTCGTCACCCTGGCTTGTCGGCAATCAGCCTCAGCCTCGGGCTCTGCTGCCTCCTTCTCAGCCGCCATTGGTCGGCCCCAAGGAGTCATCGGCCTCTCCTCCCTCTGTTGTCTACACCAAGGGTTTCCTTCCTGGTTGCATTTTGGGCACCATCCTGCTTTTCAAGTCTCTGCCTGGCTCCTCAAGTCTCCGCCCTGGCTCCTCAAGTCTCCGCCCTGGCTCCTCCCACCATCCCTGGACTTCGGTGGTGCTTTCTACGCCAGAAGGACATGCCGGGAGGGGGGCATTATGTTACGTGCACAGACTTTTATTTTGAAGTCCTCTGTTTGCTTCTAGTTTTTCCTGTTTTCATGCACTTCCTGTTTAATCATCATCATCTGTTTCATGCTGATTAGTCACGCTATTTAAGCTCCCTGTTTTCATGTTTAGTTTGTCGGTGATTGTGTGAATTTGTTGGATTGTATGTGGTTTCCTCATTCCCTGTGTTTCTTTGGATTATCTCATTGAGCTATGCTGCTGTGCATCTGTTGACTGTGCTACTATTTAATGGTTAGGAGTTTGTATGCTTTATTAAATATCTTTTGCTATGTATCACCGCATCCTACTCCTTCGTCCCAGTTCCGCAACACTAACCAGAACAGCTACATCATAAATGATAACATATTTATGTTTTGGTACTTGAAACATTAATGAAACTACACTGCTGTCACTGTCACCATATATATAGTTCTTCGCAATACATAGTTTACAATGTCATGTAAACTATATATCATGTTAAACTATATATAGAGTTAATAATTACAAACAAAACAACGTAATAACTAAATTAAATATTACAGACACAATCATTTATATAATCACGAATCAGGTCATATCAGTACTGAAAATCATTTGTGGTAAGATGAGGAAGTGTTACAGAACCCCTTTGAAGACGGTAATTATTTCTCCATTAGAGGCAGAAATGACACACCCCTCTTTAAAGAACAAGCATCTTAGCAGAGATGAGACAAACGGCATTTAAAACTAAAGGGATGTGTTGCCGTGTGTGTGTTTTGAGAGACGGAGTGTAATCAAATGACACACATGGCTTCATTACACTGGAGCTCATTAAATACTACCTGCAGCCTGAGGGCATATCCATCTCTCCTGGCCAGCTGCAGTCTGTCTGACAATAGCCTGGCTATTTCCAGATCTGCTGTGAGCCACACTACCTGATTGACAGGATAATTTCCCTGAGAGCTTTATAGCCCTTTTATGCCTTACTGTTCGGCACCCTCTTCATTCATTGCATGTCTACATTTCTCTCAAAACTACCTAAAACATCATGTTTGGGGTAGGGAGGGGGGTTGGGCCATAAGCTCTTCTAACTACTCTAATTGGACATATTCTAATTTTACAAATATCCAAATTAACATCCATCAAAGAATGATTCAAACTTAATTGTTGCAGACTAAATTGTTGCACAAGAGCACTTCCTGAAGAACTTCCTGAGGAGGTTTTCCTGATTGGGGATAGGTCAGGATGGTTGACTAATTAGTAAGGTTAATAGCTGATCTAGTTTTTAAAAATTTTGGAACACATATAACAGACACTTCTTTAAAAGGAGTGTAGTATGTGTAGTAATGAGTGCAGAGTAGTGTTGTCAAAAATATTGATATTTCGATAAATATCGATACTGAAATATATGAAATGGTACCAATACTCATTTCCCGAAGTATCGATACACTGATAGCAATCTAGCTTTGGTACTTTCACTCTCTCCCTTCTCTCCAACAGCGAGTTGACACACAGCACACGTGACCGCAGCCCGTCTCATCTTATTCACTCCGGTTAAATAGTGTTAGTGAGTAAGATGCGAGTGCGGGGCCGCGACCAGCTTTGGTTGAGAAAGAACACAGCAGAAGTGCTGTCTGCAACTATTTTAGATTTGCTTAGGAAAGGCAAAAGACACAAGCACGTCAATATGCAAGCGTTGTTACAAAGCAGTGCTAACAAAAGGTGCTAAAATCATAAATTTAGTAAGTTTAGTAGTTTCGAGATGTTGGTAACTACTCTCATTTTAACATTACTGAAATATTAATCAAGATGGCCCATCCATCGTTCCAGTAAGGTTTGTTTTGCATGTGATGCACCTTTGCGCATATGTATTTACTATAACGCTCTATTTATATCGCTGATCAATGAAGATATGGGAATCCAAAATTAAAATCTGTTCATCATATAAATGTTTATAAATGTAATAATAATAATAAATGTAAATGTATTAACCAACATAATGAACAATAAGCAATACATTTGTTACAGTTTTTTTTAAACTTTGATAACATTAGTTAATAAAAATACAACGGTACATATTAGCTCTTGTTCAAATTTAAAATATTACCATGTTTTAGAAGTATTTTTTCATTGTTAATTCATGTGTTAATGTTAACAAATATCTATTACCAATAACTTAAGCACTTTATTGGTAGAGCCTTTGAAACAAGTGCACTACCTCAAGATGATTTTGTTTATGTATAATATACCTCATTGTCATGTTCTAGAAAAAAAACAAAAATTTTACACCCTTAACGTGGCAGTTTTTTCCTCCTGCTATCGAAAATGGTATTGAATATTGATATTTTTCAAGGTATTGTATAGAAGTTAGAAATTGCAGTATTGTGACAACACTACTGTAGAGTGTAGTAATCTTTAGTATTTTGTTACACTGTCAACATGGTATATTCTAGTGGATATTGCCCTTTAAAATCCACCTACTTTTAAACTGCAACAACGGCCATCAAGCACTGCGTACAAATTCACAGCATTCAGGAATAACTTTCAAGATAATCGCTGTCATTTTACAGAGAACCATTCTGTGTGAACACCCCATAAATTATGCTAATTGAGTCTAATTTGTAAAGGCCTTTCCTAAGAACAGCTAGTCAACTAATCATTCAGACATTCTACTGACTACCCAAATATAGAGATTTACAAATCCTTACATTAGATTGCAAATGGGTGTCAAATATTTCTATAAAAAGTGTACTGAAAGCATATTTCACATGCCATATTTGTGTATACACATCTGATAAAAGCAAAATGACAACATCAAAAACTTTGAAAGAAAGAAAAATCTACAATTTATCTACAATTTCAGAATCTTTAAGGCCAGCCAAGCTATGCCAGATAATGTGAAAAATATGTTTGCCAAATCTGTAAATTATTATGCATTGCATTTTGTGCTGCCACTAAATAAATTAAAAGGTTGTAAAAAATTACTTTGAATTCCCAATGGACTGCATGAATGACTAGTTTACTACTCTATCCTAAATATATCCTATAGATTTGGTTCCTTGCCACTGTTGCCCTGTTGGCTTGTTTACTGGGAGACTGCTGACATTTAACTTAGCCTAGGATTTTGTTAATATTGCTTCTAGCATAATGGTCTACACTACACATGTAAGCTAGGCATATCTTGAGTTATATGATACCTATCATCTATCATGTTATGTCGCCTGGTCTAAGAAGTACATACTGTTTTTGTAGGCAGTCTGATTACATTACCCTCTGATAGACCACTGAGAGAGGTACGAGCCTTCGCATGTAAAGACAGGTATTTGTAATGACAGGTATTTGTAATGTCCATTTATTCAAATGGTCCAAATGTGTGGAAGTTTTTAATTAAGATCTCATAACGAACAATTTAAATTTGCGCTAATTCCATGTATTTTGTTTTCTGTGTTGTACATTGAATTAAATTGAATGAATTAAGGATGTGATTTCTCTGAAACTATTTTACAGTGGGACAAACACCTAAAGCAGAGTATGTTGTCAGCACACAAATTATTGCAACACCACTATCCAAACCTAA
This sequence comes from Botia almorhae, assembly GCA_036877575.1. Classification (NCBI taxonomy): domain Eukaryota; kingdom Metazoa; phylum Chordata; class Actinopteri; order Cypriniformes; family Botiidae; genus Botia; species Botia almorhae. The sequence goes on along the minus strand of JAZGTJ010002260.1, from coordinate 30,489 downwards.
AAAAATCCAAGTTAGTCAACCTTACTATCTGATTAGACAGTTTATGGATTATTAGTTCACCATTTTGACCAAACCCTTTAATACAGCATGTTCAGTTTTGCTTAACTTAAAATCATAGCCCTTTAAATCGGTCACAGTGATCAGCTGCATTCCAAATTTAGAAATTAACACAAAGCCAGTAAAAGGTGCTGTAATGTACCTTGAAGAGGTTAACAAGCCTATTTTTGCAGTACTACTCTGCTGTAGCTTTTAGCTATATCACCACTAAAACCATTTCATCCATCAACACATGATAATTGTTATGGGCAAAAATATCTTTTGATACCTCAGATTTTCATAATGAAAATTAGGGTCTGGAGAAACTGTAAATGGGAAGGAAATATAAAACAAAACAGATTCTCGTGTCATGGCATATAGTCGTGGAGTGATATTAAAATGTGTGATGTGTGACATTAACCAAAGGTCACTTCCCGAATCATACAACAGCTGGAAGAATGTGTCTTTTCTCTCAGGCTAAAACATGTTGCAGTTGCTTTGTTCCAAAACCTAGTGAGCACTTTTCTGTCTGCTGCCATAGTCGCTTTAAGCGACATAATGGGACATTTTGTGGAATTTTTTTATATTTAACTTAAATGCCCTTTTCAGATGGCAAAATGAGAGTAGAATAAAAATTATGGTTCTTACAATCAGGTGATTATGTAATATTCGTAAAAAACCTAGTCACACAATTTGTTTGGGATGAAGATGCAAATTGCAAATTTCCCTTGTGATACACCTCACTCATATTGGGCCTGGAGTTGGTGAAAGCTGCTATTTGGTACAGGCTTGGAAGAAGCCACGTGTTTGCACAATGCCTAATTTCAACCTCAATTTCCTCTCAAATGAATGGAGGCCCACCCCATGCTCTCTGCCTGCCTTTTAATTGGCTTGTGTTAGATTCGCACCATTAAACGACTGCTGTTAATACAGAGCTTCCATTGGTCTTTTTTTCTCTCATCCATTTGCTTTGGCAGATCCCCAGACCTTTTTATCGCTCATTTCCACACAGCATTTGCCATGAATATTTAACACTTTAGGTCTGTGATTCATAATACAATGACATTTCCTTCTTGACATCTCATAAACATCAAGGCAAAAGCATTAACAGATGTTTGATATGACCAGTTTCATCTGGAATTTTATTTTCTCAGCTTAACGTACAGCCATTTTTAAAAATGAGCATAAACGCTTCAAATCTATGGATAAGAAAATCACTAAACCTGTTATAGCAAATTGATCCAATTTAGTAGTCTCTTGTTTTTGTGTTTTAATTTAAGTTTGGGAAAATAAGCATGAGAGAAAATAATGTGCTAGGACTGAGAGACGTATAATTAGTCACCATTCCTTACTATTCTGAACAGCATGACCACTGAAATTGGCAAGTATCAGGCTCTGCGGTGCAAGGCCTTTGAAATAGTTCACTTCAAAATTCAAATGCCCCACACCCCAGACCATGTTGTTCAAGATGAAAGACTTTGAAACTGTCCGCAATCCCTGAATCTCTCACATGAAACAGTGAGAATTCTCCAGCCGTTTCCCACTGCAGACGTTTCTTTCTTCTGTCAATCTAACTCTCAGACACACACATGCAGTTACGCACACAATGTCTTTAGCCAGTATCATGTTTTATTGAAGCACTATGTTGGCAGTGTAGACTTCCTCTGAAATGTAGCTTGCTAGTGCTTAATTACAGCCAGCAGGATCAATTATGCGCAATCTGTGTTCATTTCTATGTCATTACCTCACTGAATCAGAATCAAGCTGATTACAAACAGGAAATATATCTTGTTGTGCTAGCTTCATCTTGCTAGCTGTGCATCTACAATATAGCGTTAAATCTACAATATAGTGTTTTAAACTCAGGTCTCATGACCTCACTGTTATAGGTGAAGTACATCGTTTTTTAATGTTAAAATACTTTCTACTATCTCATTTTTAACAATTACAACTATTCATAGCCATTTGTAGTTAGCCTTGCTGAAGAGACCATATATGAATGGTTAACTTACAGTTGTTTTTGACAAAGGCAGTTTAAGAGGGAGGAAACAGAACACAATATTGCAAATGAAAGTCCCACCTGTTAGAAAAAAGACAGTCAAATTTTTATATAACTTTGACCATATTTTATCTCTGATTGTATATGCTATTGAAACAGTAATTTGAACAAAGATTTCAGTCTTTGCCTTTTTACATAAACAGAAGCTGTACTTGCTGACTTTATCTATTGCAGACTTTGCCTCCGTGGCAATTTCAAAATATTGTTGATTTTCTGAGTGATCTGACATGTCAACCTTTGGCTCAATCAATAATGTGAGCTTGGGGCTGAATGGAAAGGGACAATTGTAGTGTTTGGGAAAAACTGTTTGAAAATGTTTATTATTTGGCCTCCTTAAGGATTTTTTAAAACCCCTAACCTTACAATAAGTATCACATTTTCATTTGACAACAATTTGCATTTTACCGCTTTTTAATTTTCCACCTGGCAGACAATAACACATGTGAAAAAAAAATACAAACTTAAACTAAAAGAGAGACCCAAATTATTTGATAACATTTCATACAGATGCTAATTTAAAATCTTTAAATTAAATACAGATATATTTCCTGTCTGTAATCAGCTTGATTCTGATTCGGTGAGGTAATGACATAGAAATGAACACAGATTGTGCATAATTGATCCTGCTGGCTGTAATATGTTTTTATATGTTTTTTTCTTAACTGCCTCAGGCTGATCTAATTACATTCTTGCCTCCAGCTATTTGGTTTGATCTAACTGTGCTTTTTAACAGCATATGTGTCTACCCAGCATGCACTTATGCAAATCCCACCAGAGCCTACACTCGCATGCAGACAGAGAAAGCATGCTTTAGGGAACTGTGCAGACAGCTCAGATGAACATCAGTCTGGAACAGAAATTCTTTACCAGTTCTACCCAGAACCACCAACCTGCTTCACTTCAGTCCGCCTGAGACGGCTCACAGGGGCAGAAGCACAGTGATGCACGTTTATCAAACAAAATTACCACTGTTTAATCTTTCATAGGCTCCACACTGTGCAATCTCTGTTTATGCAAGTCTGGCATGAATTAAACACAGCCATCAAAGGTTAATTTAGCACCATTTAGAGACACCAAATCGGTTCAAAACAAACACAACCTAAACTGTGGGATTATAGCCACTACCCACGGGCATCACGCACCCGCTGTGAACTGCAGTTTTAATATTTAATATTTACAGTTTAATATTGGCTGTATCTATTACTGTGTGTAATGGTGACTTATTGCTCTGGGTTGTACAGCAAACATTTTATATGACTGAGGTGGGAAGCAAACAAGCAAACTGAAGAATCAACAACAAGCACCGTTTCAGTGCTGGAGATGTATTGTGTATTCTTATGAGATTGACTATTCCCTCAATAAAAAAGCCTTTGCACAAATATTTGTGTGCCATGCTCCTCTCATAATAGCAAAACAAAAAAAGCTGTGCCTCAGCAAAACTTCTCCTATATCTCAGTTATCTTTCATGTGTGTATAATAACAAGATTACTAGCACAGTCATTCCAAATGAAAGGTTAAGGAAATGCATGCTACATTAAATATTCACTTCAAAAAACAAATATAGTGACTGCTAGTCCATTTGATCTATTGGGGGTGTACAAAGGACATATATCTAATTCAGTAGCATCTATGCTCATGTTTTATAGCTGAAAGAGTTTTTGCTATTGTTTGCTATGGGATAGTATACAAGTCCTGTCAGTCACAGTCAAATAACCAAGCTATTTGCCATGTTCTTAAACAACATGAAATAGGATTCGCAATCCATTACTTTACAGTCTAATGTATTACCATTTTATCCACCAGGAATTGGTTAAGTTCACCCTGAAGAGATTCTTAAAGGTCAAGTTCACACAGCACCAGAATATGGTTGTCACTGCCATATCTGAGTCCTAAATACGGCTGTGTTTACACACTGTTTAGTTATTTACAGGAGTGACAACTGCATTCCATCACCAAACTCAAACCTGTACATTTTCTGCATTCTCAGCAAAGTACTGCGCGAACACATTTAAAAATTTTAGTTTAATATTTAACATTACAATTTCATATCATTTACTCAGCATTTGCCTATTCAAAATTTTAGATTTTAAACATTAACATCGTAGTTATTTATGAAATTGTAATTGTTGTGTAAATGCATATCACCTCTTTGAGCTGTATAAATATACATTTTAAAATTTATGACAATACAATTGTTACTGACGCTCCACCTCCTCTGTGTCGCTAGAGGGAGCCATCACCAGAATATTAGTTCCTATTCAGACTACATTTCCCATGAGCCTCGTGCCAAAGGCTGATTACTTCCGGTTTGCCACACCTGTTCCGAATCAAGCTGACTATAAAAAACCCTGGAATCAGTAAAACTCAGTGCAGTTTCCCTTATTGTTGCTTACCTGGTATCATTTGGATTGTTTATTGTATTTGAGTGTTTGCTGCCTGCCTCTTGGTTTTGCATTGGATTATGTTGTTGATTGTTTTCTGCCTGCCTTCTCGTTTTTGATTTTGTCTATCCCTTATTGCTCTGTTTGCTGGTATTTGACCTCTTGCCTGTTTTGACCATCCTGTTTATGAAAGAGCTGCATATGGATCCACATGTCCCTCAACTTCGTTACAACAATATACAGTACTTTTCTGTACAGCTGCTTGAATATGTTTTGTGAAAAGTGCAATACACAGAAAGTGCTTTAACTATCTTCCCACCTACACAAAGACGAAGCAAGTTACGTTTTGAAAAGAGATTACACTTTCATTATACCATGTAGAATAATATGTGCTAAAGACATATTAGAAAGAAACAGATTTTTTTTGTTTTTTTGCCAAGTTTGCTCCGCTATCTTCTGACTAACCTGATCTCACGAGAAAGCAGAACTATTTACAAGGTGACAATTTCATATAAATGTACAATCATACAAATAGTACATTAGAAAAATGCAAACATGACTCCTACCCCACCCCTAAACCTAATCATTACTAGGGTGAAAGCAGATTGTACAAAAAAACCTACAAACAAGACCTTACAAAATCATATGAATTTGCCATCAATTCGCTAAAACGTAGTTACAAATTGCCACAAAATTGTGTTGCCTTGGTATAAAGTGAATTATTTGTGTGAGGGTTAATTATCAAAGAATATATAATGTGAAAGTATACTGTGTGGCTGAGGGAAAATCTGATCTCTACCAAATGGTCTGACCTTTACTCCAACAATCAAATGTGATTACTGATTAAAAAATGTTAAATATGCACATCAAAGTGACTCATGCATATCCCAACCACAGCTGTGCTGTGACACCACCTGGCATTTTTATGTTTTTATTTTTTTTATTGAAAAGGCTAGGTTACTTAGACCTGCAGGACACAAGGTCACCTTACTTATTGTGAGTAGTGTTTGTTAAAAGCTCTTCACCATATTTCTCAACACACACGAGGTCATAGATACTAGTTATATCTTAGTGCTCCCTACTTCATATGCTAAATATTTTTAGGGTCTCTTCAAAAAGAGACATGAAGCTCTACAATCGAGGAGGCTTCAAATGGTAAAATTACACATTTGTTACAATAGATCATCAGAATTAAAGATAAAAACATAAAAATGTACTTCAGTTTTTGTATTTCAGTGCAAAACTCTGCATTTTGTTTTCTAACCACATATAATCTAGTTTAACCAGATGCTAATTAAAGTCATTGTTATTCTTTTCTTTGAAAACAGTTTTCTATATGACAAAGGTTAGTAAGTAAATGTGGCAAGAGGGGTGTGTTTAAGGGAAACGCCCCCCTCGTAATAACTCCTAACAGCTGTTCTCGTTTTGCAGTAAGTCAAGAGACAGGTTAAAATGGGGCTGCAGGAGAACGCGCCGGAGAATTTCCGTCTTTTTTTTTTTGTGAATGCTGAAAAGCCTTCGTGCTTATTTTGTTTTTGGTTGTTTTCTTCCCTGTTTGAAAATACCCTCCATCATGCCCAACACCAAGCCATCCTGGAGCTGCGAGAGGACCAGGATCAGAGGTTTTCTCTCCTTGAGGGGCAACAGGAGGCTGTTACGATCCATGCTGGCACAAGTGGCTACGCATTTTCCAGTGGCGACCCACCGCCTCATCTCCCACTGCAGAAGATGGGGGTTGAGGATGATCCAGAGGCTTTCATTGAGCTCCTTGAGCGCACTGCATGCACCTGGCCGGAGGAGCACTGGGTGTGGCTCCTGTCGGTGTCTGCTCCTGTTGGGGGAGGCCCAGCTGGCTCCCAACAACTGCAGGTGCGAAGCCTCCTCACCTACCAGGACCTCAAAAAGGCCATTCTGTTGCGGGTGGGTCGCAGCCTTGAACAACATCGCCAGCGCTTCCGGTCGCTGCCCTTTCAGGACTGTGGACAGCCCTTCACCTTCGCCCAATAGGTCTGGGAGGCATGTCGGCAGTGGTTGCGGCCGGACGAGTGTGATGCAGAGGGAATTGTGGAGAAGGTGGTGTTGGAGCAGTTCTCTTTCCACCTACCGAAAAGGACAGCAGAATGGGTCCAGTGCCATCGTCCAGAGACCCTCGAGGCCGCAGTTCAGCTGGCGGAGGACCATGGGGGGGTCCCAAACCGTCTCTTTTTTTTCACCTTCTCTTTCTGTTTATCCTAATGTCTCTCATCCTGTCCCTGCTCCTAGGTCCCGGGAGTCCCGACGGCCGGTGCCAGCCACAAGAGCCAGGCAGGAAGGGACCTTGAGGAGAAACAACCCTGTACCCCTACAGAGGCGGCCGACTCTGCAGCCCCTATACCCTTACCACCGCCCTCTCCCTTGACTCTTGACTCCTTGGCTGAGGGAGGAATTTCTCAACTAGCAGTGTGGAGGGGAAGCCCGGACCGCTTTGCTGGCACTGCAGGGAACTTCCAGGATCAGTGTCCCGGAATTAGAGATGAAAACATTTGGGGTCCCCAAAGTGCCACTGAGTGTCCCCGTTCGAGCAGGGAAGTACTACATTTCTGTAAGTGTTGGAGGAAATACATATCAGGCTTTGGTGGATTCTGGTTGTAACCAAACCTCTATCCATCAACTCCTGATGCAACTGCGGACATTGGATACGAGCCGCACGGTAAAGGTGAGGTGTGTGCACGGGACGTATGTCAATACCCTATGGTCAATGACCCATCGTGGGCGAGGCGCTCTGAGACTTTACCCTTGTATGGTCTCGAGACGTTGGTATTTAGCGTTACAACCCTTCAAATTTCAGGTGGTCCACAGGCCGGGAGCGCGGATGGCTGTGGCCAACTTCCTCTCCAGAAATGGGGGGTNNTGTGAATGCTAAAAAGCCGTCTGCTTATTTTGTGTTTGGTGTCACAGTAAACTTTATTTCTAAAGCACATTTAAACACAGCAGGGCTGTACAAAAAAAATGCTGTACAAAAAAACAAATACAATACAATACAATATCCAATAGAATATGACGAAAGAATTTTAAATACTACTCCTAAACGTTAGGAGTGCCCAATCCTGCACCTGGAGGGCCACTGTCCTGCAGAGTTTAGCTCCAACCCCAATTAAACACAGAAGTCAGGCTGTACACTAATTATAGCTGGACAAAGTTTTACATTTTAATTGCCCATGGAAACAGTGATTGATCAAATAAAAATCAAATGTGAAGAACATTACAATTTAAATGTGTTGCTGACAAGCGCACCTACTGCATTTGAAAGGCCTTGATCATGGTACTGATCATTGCACAGTTCAAACTTAACAAATTAGTACTCAAAACTGGCAAGATGGTAAATTGTGTCACATTAGTTGCATGTAACACAAATATTATGCTCATGTTTGCGCTGATAGATAATTTCATCTTTGCATGTTCTCTTTCCATGTTGAAGGTACTACCATCATTCCGGGGCATTTACTTTCTCACACCAAAGTTACAGAGTTACTTATCACCGTACATAGCTCTTTTTCACTTAACAATTGTAATAGGGTGATTTACAGCATTAAAATCCTATTTAGCAGCGGTAAGAGAGGTTGGCTCACGTGACATGTTCCCCACAGATTTGAGATTGTGTGCACACAGGCAGAAATGAGACACTTCAAGCTTTGCATGCTGCTTAATTTGATCTACTTGAGATTGCGACTTCCTACACTTGGTGTAATTAACGTCTGATGTGACTAATTAAGTTGACGATGAGAAAAGAGGGGTTAAAATGAAAAAGATTCTTAAGCTCTACTCTCAGTCTACGTTCGGTGTGGAAGATATTGAGGATTGTAAATATTGTCTCCATTGACTGATTACACTGAACTGCTTCTCGTGGGGTCTTCATTGCAACGCTAATGAGGGATGCTGATGAGAGTCTGTCTAAAACGGAAAGATGCTCAACCTGTGAGCAATATGAATCTCAAAATCCTCAGGATCTGCCTGTAAATGCTAAATATTTCCACTGCTCTCATGTCTTCACATTTTCTAATAAAACTAGATGCTCATTTAGATAAATATATATCTTTTAAAGGTTAAGTATGTCCTTTCTAAAATACTAATTATTAATAATTTTTAAAAAAATAACTGTTTCCAAACATGCCTAAATGTTCCTGAAGTTCAATTGGTAGAGAAAAGCGATAGTAGCGTAAAGGTCATGGGTTCGATTCCCAGGGAACACATATACCTAAATGCACTGTAAGTTTGCTTTGGTTTGTTAAATGTAAATGTAACAGTCTTAGCACTTGAACTTTGGAAAATCTGGCCTTGTGTGAATCTGAGATTTAAAACAGAAATATCTAACATCTGAAATTACAGTGATTGGCTGGCATCGCAAATCACTTCACAGTTATAATGGCCACAATGATTCATGGTAACGGTATTATTTAACTATTATTACTGTTACTGTGTATTATTAAAATTGTTTTGAAATACAAAATAATGTCAGTTTATTTTCAATTTGGTTTATTTAGTGTTTTCTCTTTTTTTGGCCAATGAATAATGTTCAAAATATGAGTGTAGGAAGACAGAAAGTTGGTTTATAATCATTGTGGTTCTTAAGACAAAATGTTTAACATGCAGTAACACCACCTACTGAGTGTCAACTATATACTACTGCTGAATTATTCACAAAATTATCATATCATATGATAGTTATTAATAACAAGGTTATTGTCAATACCGGTACATTGTGACACCAGTCCAAACAGGCAAAAAGCCATGTAAAGTGCCTTTAATTAAAGTCAAGGTAATTGACAATGAAACTGCTAAAACACATCAGAAACTGTTGATACTAAATCAAGGAGAGGGAAGCTATAATCATTCCTCACAAGATCTGAGATAGATGCTTTAAATTATTTCAGGCCCTGTGTTATTCTGTCATGTTCTGTCAAACATGTATAATCTTTTAGTTCAAGTTGTAATAAGCATTGGCAGTAGCAGAAATTGTTGCATTGTCATATATTATTCATTTATTGTTTATACTCGTGGGAATATGTCATTACCAGTGTTTGCTGGCTGTTTCTGGGTGTATTTAATGCATTACTATGCAGTTGCTATGGTGTTCTGGGTGTATTTAATTCATTGCTAGGTGGTTACTAGGGTGTTCTGGGTGTATTTAATGCATTGTTATGTTGTTTCTAGGGAGTTCTTGGTAGTCGCTTACTGGCCAAAGTTAAAACTTGGTCATGTATTCTCAGAAAAGTATATTAAATGCAAATAAATGCAAATCATAAAATGCATAACTGTGCATAGTTAAGACAGCACAATAAATTGGCTTACTGTATCAGCCTTAAAAAGGGGCATATCTTTAAATATAGTTCCCTTCATCTTTTTGTGTTACATCAAGCTGTACAGTATTTTAACATTTTTACAGTATTTTGACAAACACCACAGTATGCAAGCATATTGGGGACATTTCCTTTATCCTGACAGAGACTACAAGACACCGAACAGCCTAAAGCATATAAAGAAAAGAAACACACTACTGCCTGAGTCAAGGGAGGGGCTCTGTGTTCCTGGATGAATAACAAACCTCAGTACGTCAGATGCCATGTCACACACTCTTGCTTTTCTCCTTCATTTCCCTCTCTCCCTTTCTGAGCATGCATTTTTTCATATCTCCTGTTTTTGTCTTTGAAAGAAGACGCCATTCACTGACAGCAACACTTACCGCACACTGGAAATATGTGACAGAAACCCAGAGAATGCTCACAAAACACATATTTGGCATGACTTCAATAAAGCATGTTCTTTTTGTGCTAACACCCCGTTACTTCCCCTCCCCTCTCTTATGCCTGTGTTGCACTCACCTCATTAGGTGTGCCTGGAGAGAGGAGGTAAGGCGGTTACTGTGACAACCAGAGAGCTGAGCATGTCTGCGGCAGATTCTGAGAGTGTGATGTGTCAGGTGAGTGACTCGTACTAAACTGTGCGCTGTTTGTATCAGACGAATAAGGCAAAGAAAAGGAGCAACAAAGATGTCACTTACAGAATACATGCAGGCTCAGCCATCACTTCTATGTGATTGTAAGTTAACACCCTGAAACACATTTAAAGGATTCTTGTTCTTATAACCAAGCAATAACGGTAAAACATCTAAAAAAACTGGCTGTTTTGAACGTTTCTAGAACATTCAAGATAACATGTTTTTTTACTTAATAGAAACATTAGGGAAACATTCCTATATAGGGGAAGAGAAAAGGAAGAAGGGGAAACTATGCACTGGTTTTCAGCTGTAACACAACATACTGTATTTGAATGTGCATGTGTATCAAAAAAATTGTCTCAGCTTTAAATATGAAGCAGGCATTTAGGGAATAGTTAACAGTTTTAGTTAATAACTGAAATTACAGTGAGATCCTCACACATAAACACTGGAATATAACACACAGTATAAAGTTTTTATAGTGCTTTACTCTCCTTTCCCTGGGCTGGACAGTCCCTGGTTACGGCATTATTTTATTGTATACAAAATATGCAGTGTTAACATTCAAATATTTATTTTGTGTTCCATTGAAGGTGAGGTTTAAAACAGAAAGGTGAATAAAAGGATGTAAAAATCAGGATGTAAAATCATGATTTACTCTGACACTTTTATCATTACTACAAAATGAGGAAAGCTGCCCATGGCTTTTTTACTTATACTGTATGTGACATCCTTATTTTGTGTTTGTGATGATGGCTGTTGGCTATGACAGAGAGAGATGGTTTCATGTGCCAGTGAGAAAAGGTAAGGCTTAACCTGGGGAGAAACAGAAGGATAGAGTGGGTGTCTCAACAGGGGATCGAAACAGAGATGCCGCCCCCTACAGAGTGGATGACCATCACGCTGTGTCAGCACTGTGACAGGCGTTCTGAATATCCTGAATTCTTGTCTGCTTTATCTTTTTAATTTTTAATGCTAATGTATATTCCTTCTGTAAACTGACTAAATGTGCTAACAGATTATTCCAGCATGACCTTTAAAGACATGTTATGCTAGCCAAACCCATGACACCATGTCATTCCAAACTTAAAAAGAAATCCCCAGATATACTAACATTATTGTCAAATTAATTATTTAACATGTTATGTGAACAACACAGTATGTTACCATGTAACGTATGAGTCAATTCATACATTTAAAAAAATGTTCTTGCTACTTCCATTTCTATATCCTTCAAACACATCAACATATAATAGTTCACATAGACATAATTCTGGTTTTAAATCAAAAGCTGCTAAGGTCAGTAGGTAGCAGGTGAGATAATGTTTTCAGTTTTTCAAAACAACAATTCAGTCTGGCCAAACAGACACCAAAACAACACTATTTAGCTCATATTATAATCAACAATGCCATCTACTCTCTAAGCACTCTATATGGTCAGCTGCCAGACATCCCTTTTCTAAGTGCCACATATATTATAGATTAATTGATTGTTACACTTAATTTACATTTTATTTCTCACATACATACATAAATTCTTACCTTTACATTAAATCTTATGAAGGCAAAGAAATTCTAAAAATAAAATTACTTAGGATGTCCACAAAACCAGGAGAGACTTGTAAGCAAAAATAGTGATGTGCCATGTTTGTTTGTTAACAGGTTCAGTTACGTCATCATTTGACTCCACCATTTTGTGATAGAAAATGGTGTAGAGTTACTTTTCTATTTCGAGACTGGGCTGAGTCAAGGGAGCGCTGTCTAAATTTCATTGAAATCCTTCGCTAAAAATGTCCTTTTTAAGACTAATTACTGTTAAAGCAGGTAAGGGTCAGCAGAGACAGGCAGAAGAGCTCAGAGGCAGAGAAAATGTGGTAAGAGGGCAGAATTAGGGTGAAAGTGATGTGAGGACAGAAAATGTAAACAGTGCACTCACAAGACTACCCTCAATTTAACACTACGTGCAAATCAGGCCACCATCTCTGTTGTTGGCTCACATCAGCACATGAGGCTGGGATCAGCACAGGCCCATATGGCTTAAATTCTGTAATGTACACACAGCTGTGGCTGTACGTAACTGGCAGACATTAAACAGAGGTCTCTCCAGATTGAATGAGATGTAATCAGATTAAGTAGCATCTGCCACAGATGGCTGTGTTATATGAGCCTTCCCATACATGTGTACAAATGCTCAGAGCTGCCAGACAAACGTCAGTGCAACGCTTTCTTAATGTTCTAGAGTACCATTAACATACATTACAGGCTGCCGATGGAAGGGTAAAATGCGGTCCGAGCGGATGGATGAGCTCTTTGACAGTATTTATATGCTATCTCTTCTGTTAGCGCTAACCTTGCATGTACTGGAAGTGTAGTCTCTGTTGATGGCCATACGTTTTTAAACATTTCCCTAAGGGAAATTACAAGCTAAGGGAAAGACACACAAGGCATGGGGTTATGCTTTGATTATTCCAGCGGCAAATGAGCCTGCCCTGTCAGAGGTGTAAATCAGCTACGAGCAATACCGCATGCACTAAAACACATGCAAATGACAGGTTCACAGCTAACTTGCACGTTGGTGTGTTTTACTATGCTAACTTTAACTGTGCACAAGTTAATGTATTGTAACTGACTGCAATAGAAAAGGAGATCATTGTAAAGTCACATTCACACTGATTAGCAACAAAGCTTTAGGAATGGCTATTGATAAAAAGGGCCTTAGTCAGCAGGTCAGTTGTTCGCAAATATGCTGTGACGTCATGGCAGAGGGTTTCTGTCTCTGCACAGAAACCATCACACAGTTTGTGATGCCAGTAGAAGAGTTAACAGCATGTTAGTCTGCTAGGGCGGATATTCCCTCACCATGCCTGGAGTGAAATGCATTTCTGCATTATGCAAGAGATAAAAACGAGCGCTGAAACTCACTCTGATAATCAATGGCAAATCAGGGAATCAGATGGCAGGGAGAAGCAGGCAACGCTTTCATCCTCAATTGAAGTCACTTTACGCAGGGGATCACTGCTTTTGTAGCAACGCTTCAATGTTTGATAGCAGGGAAACGTCAGTAGCATGCAGGAAGGTTACAGGCGGTTGTTCCAACAAACAGTGTGGCATATAGTTTCTTCCATTTTGTCGATGACAAGTGACAAGTTAACAAAGCAGTCGGATGTGGGTATATGTAAGAAGGAGGGGCGGAGTACCAATAGAGACGAGGGGTGCTCTACACTAACTGCTCTCATTTGTTCATACCCTCGGGCACAACAGTTCTCCTTTAAGTAGATGAATTAGTAACAGGGTCCTCTGTTCAGCAATGATGTATAAATACATTAGAAAAAGATGGCAATAGCTTAGCTGTGTCACCACTCAAAATGCAATGTCAACAATTGCTTTGGGGTAACCGCTTCCATTTTTTATTAATTTACAATTGAAGGATGAAAAACACAGCTAAATGAGGCTTCCATTTTCAGCTGTTAATTGGCATCTTCCCAAAGGACCTCAATGACCCCCTGAGATCTGTCTACATGTTTATGGGATCTCAATAAACTTGATGGTGATCTCATCTTCTCTTCTTCTTAATGTCACAAGCAGAATATAACTTGTTCTCATCCATGAAATCTAGATCCTGATCTGGATTTAACAGCCTAGCAGGTAGGTGTTTTCATTTAACAAACATAAGTATTTGTTTAGTAAATGACAGTAATTTGTCTTATTATCTGGCATACTTTCTAGGCTGCATTTACACTGGCACATTAAAACTGATTTTTACTTACATCTGACACAGATGAAAACACACAAGATCCGTCTGCACACCTGTGTCTAAACACACATGCCCGATTTACCTTAACGTCGCTATATGCTATAACGTCACTGTTCCACAACGGATTGTCTATAGCACTTATTCATTGATGCCTCTTATTGTGATTGAAGTTGCTTCCTTGTCCTCATTTGTAAGTCGCTTTGGATAAAAGCGTCAGCTAAATGACTAAATGTAAATTATTGCGTTGAATGTCATCATTTCACACATGTACTAAGCCCGGCTGCAAAGCCAGCGCAAAATTACAATAAAGCCGTCTTTATGATTTGCTTTAATTATTTGATGTTGGGTGTACTTTTGCCAACTTCTGAATAGATTAATTACCAAAAGTCCATCCACAATTCGAGGGTCAATCATGGCACTCATATCAGTAAATGACTGGAATCTTTTTGGCCAGGATATCAATGTAAAAATCAGGTACGAGGCGTAAGTGTAAACAGGTGGACCAAAAAATCGGATATGGACTTAAAATCAGATCTAAGCATTAGGATTTTTAGTGTAAACGCAGCCCTAGAATCAAAGAAAAACATTAACCACATCCTGACCAAGATTTTTGGGGAAATTTGGAAGGAACGTTCTGGATTCAGGACGTTAAGCTGTTTTACCATCTGTAACATCATTACCACAGTAATTGTATTAACTCCGAAATGTAATTGTACATATGTAATCTTATATATATATATATATATATATATGTATATATATAATATTATATAGGACACCGATAAAGTATAAACTAAAAACACAGCACAATATGAAGAAATGACCAAGGTAATGGCACTGATGGGGAATTAGTATCACCTTACAGATTTCAACCCTATTTGCACCATACTGAAACATTAGCGATGAGGAATTGAGTTCAGATGCAATTCAAAGATAAAAGCTTCTCGCCACCTCACCCATAATTTAGACACGATTGTTTCTCCAGGGAAGAGGTTTTAAGAGCTTGGGTGGGAGTGTGTATGTGGGGGTGGGGTGCTAAGGAGAAAAAGAGAGGGAGATGAAAAAAGCAAGCATTATAATTTCTGCACAGCGTGCTTTCCATACTGATTGCTGACACATTGTAACAGGCGATGTGGCTAATGGGAGGGCTCTATTTTTAGCACTTCAAATATAAAACGATAAAGAAAGAGAGATAGAGGGTGAGAGAAATCTCATTCACAATCATGTCTGCAACACTGAAGTACTAAGGGTGGAAGCAAATGTTATGGGCAGCCAAGCAACTAATAGGGTTGAACCCTGGCACTCTCAATAATAACACTTATTAGATCCCAATTAGGCATTAAAAAGCCACACTCACTGTTGTTTATTGATGCAAATCAGGCTGCAAAAGATATCTTACTGCCTTAGGATCACATAATGTTGTTGTTGAAACCAGCTAGATCCAAATGGATCTAGAGCACCTTTAAATGCAAGGAGTTTGGTGTGACAACCCATAGATCCTAATTAATCTGAGAAAGCTTTGCTCAGTAAGTATATTAAGCCACTAGGTCAGAAAGAAAGCACCAGAAATTGGCTTATGGCCAGCCCCATCATCTCAACATTAAAATAAAGAGTATTTAGGATTGAATTTTTATTCCTTACTGAATTAGTGCCATTTGCGTAGTATACTTATACCTAAAGAATTGCTTGCCTATATTGCTATAGCATAGGTAATTCCCAGGACAGAAGAAGTGATTATTTTTTTATGTTGTACTTCTTTTTGTTTTAATATTATTTTTGTTCTTGGCTTTTTCACATGCTCGTAAGATAACTGGTCACATGCTACACACCAGTGTCTAATGATGAGGTGTAGAGTATGGATTTTACAGACAAGCCTGAACATATGTTAAGAAACAAGACACCTGATAATACTGTATTGCATTTAAGTATGATATGATGTGACATAATCACAACAAATTGAAACATGTTTTATAATAGCACACAACAACAACAATCCACTTTCCCGTTTATTTTTGAATTTCAAGAAAATCCCTAACAAAGAGCATTTTGTGTTCAACCAAACCAACAAGCTTTAAGATAATGCAACAAACAAACAAACTTATAAGCGAACTCCTGTGGCATGAAGTGTTCATGGTTGAACAGAACAAAAGCTTGGATTTTCTCATCTCTTTGGCAATAGCTGAAATTATGAATGCATTGTGCCTGTTTCAAACACAGTGCAAGACTAAATAGTTGTTTTGTTAGGTGGGCCAATCACTGAATCCATTATGGTTGTTTAAAAGTTTCTATCCATATTATCTTAGTTAGGTAATGTGTGGCACCAATGCTGTCCCCAAAGAGGTTTAATCCACACAAACAAACCTCATAAGCTATGACCTCGTCCAGCCAGTGTCCAAACATGGATGGATTTTTAACTATACCTATTAGGGGTGGGGTGTAGGAGGGGGTAGTTGGTCCTGTCATTACAGCAACAGGCTGCCTCTCTTTAATGGGCCAATTCTGTAACCTGATAAAGGGCAATCCATCTGCAGTCCCCAAGTCAACTCTGACATGGTTTCCAAGGAAACAGCACCCACAGAAGTGGGCGGGAGACCTTGAAGGGGGAAATATTCTTCTGCTGTGATGTCTGAAAATAACTAGTGAAGAAGGAGGGGTAAAGAAGGAAATAAAGGAGACACAGAGGGGAGGAGTGATGCACACACGCGCCACTGTCTGAGGGGTTAACACTAATCGGACGTGACAAACTCCTTCCCCTGGACTGAGTGACAATGCCATGGCCAAATCACATGTGTGCAATTAAATGATCATGGGATAATTACATCTCTATTCCAACACTTACTCACTACATTTGACCAAAATAACTTGGATGAAAATTAATGTCATTGTACCTTTAAATAAGAGCATTAGGAGACCCTTAAAGGAACAGTTACCATAAAAAGCACAAGTCACTATTTTCTCTCTTTAGCGCTGTTTCAAACTTATATGCACTCATAAATGGCTCTAAAAAGAATAGTCTTTAGGTCTAGTCTATATGACTTGTGGTGTATTTAAAGTTTTCTAAATGATATAGTACAGTACAGCTGTGGCAGCCATGGTAAAGTAATTTTACAAAATTGTTTGTTTGTTTTACACAACAATATGTGTGGCCTTTATATTTATGTCCTTATTTTCTTAATTCTTGTCTAGAAAAAGCTACAAAGTGGGCCAGACATTAGTCTGGCACAGGCTGATGGCTGTGCAAGACTAGGTATAGGGAAGTTGGGGCAAAATCTTTGTGTGGGATGACCTACAAAAAGCAGATACACATGTGTGGAAGTATTTTAAAAGACTTCATGAACATATGAATCATACTATAATTGCTCTAATAGAGAAGTTCCAGTGGTTAATAAATCTGTATTTTTCTTTCTTTTTATGTGTCAGAACAAACAAAAAAACATATAAACATGGGGAAGAATGCTGAGGACCTTCGACACAGACGCAGCACCAGTGCTGGTGGCGAGTGGCTTCTTCACTGCAGTAGTCCTGCGCAGATGGAGCATAGCAACAGACCTGCCATCCCTATAAAAATAGGATGGGTCTCAGCGAGACCGCTCAAACACAGAGGTTACAGCACACATTCTCTTCATTGATTATGCACCATAGCCCTGGAGTGAGCAGCTTACAAGACTCTCTCTCTCTCTTTCTACACACACAGAATGTTTTTCCTGTCATTTTTCCCCTTTAAGCTTGTGTTTCACATTTGGGCCATTTCCCCTTAACACACACATACGTATTTCAAAATGGTTTGTCCTATTTGACATTATTCTTCCATTACTTTTAAAATTAAATGTTAATGCTGTACGGGCAATCAAAGAGGCCACGAAAAAACAAATAGATCTGCATATATTGTAACTATAAAGAACCAACATATTTCAAGATTTTGCAAATATCTGCTCCCTGTTTTCATATAATCAAGGCTATTTACCTCCTGAGCAGGTACAAAGAGATATACAGAAAGGAAAAGACTGCACATCCATCCGGCCTGCATCTTAACAGCTGGGAGGGGTCTATTATCATTCCTACTACAGCCAACCATATCATCAAATGTAAGCCTCTCCCTCTCCTCAAAATGTTATCAAGACACATTCAGCGTTGTACATTATATCACAACATAACATGCCAAAATAACAAATAATATCATTATTATTTGCTGTTACAGTAGGTGTTTGCTATGAGGGCATTGTTAGTTGGTTGATAGGTTGTTCTGGGTGGTTGCTAAGAGGACATTGCCAGGTGGTTACTAAGGTGTTCTGTGTGATTGCTTACTGGCCCAGGTTAAAGGGCCCATCCAGTTGTATTCATCCACTGAATGAATTCATCCAATGCTCTCTGCTCTGCATATCCATTCTAAATGAAACAGTTATTGCATAAGTGAACCGTTTGAATTATTTTAGGAGAAGTTTATAAATTATCATTAAATCTACTGGTATAAAAAACATGCTGGTATAAAGTTCACCTGGACATGTATCATATCTGTTTTTATTCCTATTTTAATTGCTCAGATGTAAAAGATGCTAAAATGATACAAATACTGATAATAGATTGTTTATGTCTACAGATATGTACACAACTTGTTTTCCCATCCTTTATTTTTTTTAATTGTATGAATTTATTAGTGGGTTTTATATTTTGGTGATATTTTAAAAAAAGTCAGATTATGGATTAGGTGAGATTATGCAAGGAATCTGCACATGCATGCTTATCTTACTCATTTCTTTGTCCTCGCAATGATATTCATGCAAATTCCCACAGTGCCATATCTTTGCTAACAGCTGGCAACTGGAACTAAAGGATTATGCAAGCAGCTTCAACAAGCAAATAGATTTCACCCACTTCTGAAGAATCACTACTTATGCTCTTCTCAATCTGTCTGCAGGGCATTGACAAAACACAGTTTTTACACATTTACTTTTGCTTGTTGTAATAGAGCACTTTACAAAAGTATGCATGTGGTGAGGTGACTTAGTAAAATGGCTGCAGTATATGAACAATAAGGTATACTGTTTAAATCGCTTCAATATCACACATTTTGGTCTACAATGAACAGCAATGATCCCAAACCCTAATGTTGTTGCTATTTTTATATACTTTAGTTAAAAATGGCAGTATTATTATTTTATTTTTGCTTTTACATAACAATAACAATACCGTTAACAATACCATTGAGAGTTAAAAATGTATCCATCAACAGGCAGAGATTGAGGAGTGAATAAAAGATTTTTATAAAAAATTTAATGTACAGGTGCATCTGAGTGTTTTACCTTCAATGTAAAATGGAGATATAGGAGAGAATTGGAACTGTCATTACTGTGCCAGCAGATTTGTGTGGAATAGATCTGAAATAATAATCCAAAAATTAACAATAATTAGCCCTAACAGCTATCAGTACATAACTATGAGGGGAAAATATTATGTTTTTTAAAGCCACACTGACAGTGTAAATGATGCCTAACTGATGTGACAATCCTTAAATGATGCAACTAACCCAAACCCTAAACCTAACTCTATAGTAAGTACATATTGTTAATTAATATTACTCAGTACTTAAAGCTATAATTATATTGTAACAAGGACACTGTAAAATAAAAGTGTATCCGTTGTACTCAGTAATGTTAATTAAGAACGTATAGTGTAACAACTCTATAGGGTTATGTTAGAGTTAGAGTTTAGTTTAGGATTTGTTGCATGTAATTATGTATAATTCACTGTTACTACTATAGTACATGTACATACTGTACTACTACACTACTATAGTACATGCAACACCAATAACTAAGACACTGTTAAGTAAAGTGTTAGCTCATTTTAATTTTCTAAGCATGTAAATGCACCATGGTAAAATATGTAAAACACTAAAGAGTAATTACTTTTACATCATTTCTAAAATGTATATAGAATAAATAAAAATAAATGCTATGGGATACAACTTTTAAAATATAAAAAGGGGCAGTCAGTTATTAACAGTCTTTTTTTATTACATAAAATGTTCTTATGATTGTCAGTTTTTTGTCAATTTGCCTATTAGATAAAAAACAATACTGAAAAGTTGCGTTTTCTTAAACACTTTTAAAAAGATGGTAAACAAGCAGGCAATCGTAGTAACCAGCCTTGCTAATGCAAAGGATTTCTTTAGCTAAAAACAACTAACAGAGAATTAGCAGCCATCTGTAATGCCCATGTGGATGCTTTCATGCCCCTGAGGAATGGGTATTAATTAGCAGTGATTCAGAGGGTGCAGAGGCAGTATCACCACAAGGCAGTTCCATATGAGACTTACATATCAGCCAGAGGACAGTTTGATTCAAAAGCTGGCTGGTTTACTCCCAACCTAGTCAACCTGCTACAGTTTCAGCTAATTACTCCTGAAGGGAAGCAGCCAGCACCCATTTATAAAGTCATTACAATTAAGATGTTATATCATATAAGCTATATATATGATATAAGCTAACATTTTTCGGCTTGCATTTTTGGTACACTGCAAATTTTATTTATCCAAAACTAAAGTTTTAAGTAACAATGTAATAACTTAATGAGTAAATCATAGTTTTAGTAAAAAAGGAAACCTGTGGATACAAGTGCATGCAGAAGCATCATTATAGACATTCACACAACATGCTAGTAATGAAATTATAGATACTTCAAAATCAAATCACCTCAAATTGATAAAAAACAAAGATGTCAACAATGACAAGTGTGATAAGAATAAATCTTAATGTAGGCCTATCTAAAGTCTTTAAAACCAAAAATCTTTAAATAAAAAAGAAAAACCTGAAGCAGAAATGAAAAACCTGTGGAAACAACCAGGAGAATCATGGAAAACAAATGGAAATTAAAACAACATGAGTGTTACATAAATAGTTATAGATATTATGTGAAAACAACATCAAACCCATCAGGACTAATTGAAGATAGTCTTGTATTGTATTTTGGAGGATGTGTTTAATTATGATTTGTGGAGCAGCCGTGAGAGTGTGAGATACTAAGTGTTGACTCCAGCTTTGAGAAACAGACAACAATTACATTTGCCCTGGGAGGATGGAGAAACCTGACCATGTTGCCATGGCAACACAAGTACAGCAAAAAGTAACAGGAAAATCGATTTTAAATTTCTCCCCCCCCCTCTCTCTCTCTGTTTTTCATTTCAGCACAGATGCAACAGAATTACGCTGCATACTCATATATTCAGAATTCTGTAGTTGATCATTTAAATATAACATACACATATCAAACTCTAAACAGTAAGGATACATTGTGTGATATGTTTAATAATATGCATGGGAGCTCTCGTTCTTTCACATAAAACAGGAAAACAGCTGGAATTAGGTGATAACCAAAGCAGCTTCAAAATGCATTCTGATTGATTGTCTTGATACCCAGAACACTGAGATTAAGACTGTGGAATACATGATCAACAGTCAAAGGTCACTCTGACACCTCATGGTCTTAACATTGCTTATCAGAGATGAAGATCGTGGTTGGCATCGTGGTAAACAAGCATTCGGTTACAAGGTATACGCTATTTTTGTAAATATTTTTTTATGGATATTTTTGTTTACTAAGCGCCAGAAATGTAAATGTGATCTGTCAATGAGAATTTAATACATTGGATATCAAATTAAATAACAAATTGCATTACACTTTTTTTAAGATGGCCTTAATACAGTGTAACTATGCATTAAAATACTGAGTAATATTAATTAACAACACATGCCTACAATACTATAGGGCTAGGTGTAGGATTAAGGTTTGGTTTAGGGTTAGTTGCATGTAATTATGCATAATTTACTGGTTTTACAATAGTAAGTACATGTGCGTGTTGAAATGCACTATAAAAATGTTACCATAAATTCTAACATTTTAATGATTAACATTTTTAATTGTTTATTTATATTACTTATATTACCATATATAACTAATATGTAATATATGGTTTTACATGCATCTAAAATAGAAGCTTTCTGTAGTGCTGGTAAACATACATATGTATAATGAAATATAAACCTCATTGAAGAAAATACAGGTACAGTAAAACCTGGTGCATCCTATGAATTTTTACTGATGTTTTATTAAAGGAGCTGGGTCAAAATGTAACAATAAAGTTTTTGTGTTTGTTCTCTAGTGAGAATTTAATCTAATCCCAAACCCAGTCCAGTTTTGTCAAAGTAATTCTAGTCGAGTAGTTTAGCCTGTGTCAGTCCTGTCCAGCTTCAGGTCATGTTTTGTTTGTTTGTGTCTGCTGTTTCAGAGTCTCCTGTCCATTGGTGAAATTTCTTCCCATCCCGGACTCTGTCGTCACCATCGCCTGCCCACCTGCTTTTCGCCGGCTTCCTTCGCCTCACCTATCCAACCCGCCAGCCATATTTCCTGCCCTGCCTATCACCCTCCGGAGGTCCCGCCTCCGTCTGTTCCGTGTCTGTGCCTGGAGTTGTCCTCCCGGATCAAAAGCTGTCCCGTCAACGTCAGAACTGTTGTCTTCTGTGTTCCTGCAGCTGTTTCTGTGAACATTTGCTCATTAAAAATCTCTTGCTTGCATTTGGGTCTTCTGTGTTTCCTCAGACATCCTCGACAGTTTTATTCTAATTTGATACAACTGTAAATGTTTCTGCTGTTTAAAAGCCTGAGAACACTTACCATATAATAGTGAATGAATATTTAGTAATTACGATCATTTCGTAGTCACAAACGTGAAATGTTTAAAATTTAATGTTTTATATACCTTATGTGTTGCACACTGTATGCAGCGCTGATTCACAGAGACTGGATTTTAACTGTGAAGTAGGCAAAAATTTTCTTTTTATTGATTTTGACATGACTTTGATTCCGATAAATCAAAAAATAAATCATAAACATAAATAACGACCATTGCTTGTGCTTTAACCCAAGCAATCCCTTTGTCTAAGAGGCTTTGTACCTCTGAGTGCCTTTTAGAAGCTTGATTTACAAATGCAATTGAAGCCAGGAGTCAGGGGGTGGCTAGGGGCGGCTGTTGCCACCATGGGCAAAGTCTGTGCCACACCACTGGCCACCCCGCTTGTAATTGCATTTTTAAGACAAAGTAATTTTATAAAACAAAGATATGGATGTGGGAGGACCTTAATCATAACCCGAGTCACAACTCTCATCAGTAATCAGTAGCTAGTTTGAGATGCCCCTTAAGGAAAGCAGTTGAAAAATATAGAAAACCTTAAAACCTGAAAAAAGAATTCAATTCTAGAATTCATAATTAAAGGTTTTAATTAATTAAACAGTTTAGAACAACATGAGGCTAAGCAATTTATAACAATTATTTATTTCTAACAATTATTTGGTGATCTTCTTTTAATTAAAATGTTACTGTAGTAAGTGTAGTGATTCTTTGGGCATCTAAAATACTTAAAAATACTTAATACTTAAAAAGATTTTAAGATTGCATGAGTGCCTTTTTTGTTTGTATAATGTTCCTGTGGTGCACCATGGTAATTACAGGCCCCTCCTTGGCTACCCCTATGAAAAATTTGCAATGCTACTGTCAGAGACCTTTGCATCTGACCATATGGAAGACCTCAACCACGGCCCAAAACACCTGCCACCAATCTCCACTAGCCATGGGGGGAGAGGGAACCCATTTGAGAGCATCTGGGGTTAAAACAAGGCCAAATCTACAGGCATTTATAAACTGAAATTAATTGGTTGTTACGCCCATAATTAGCTCACGCCACACTTATTACTAATCCGCCATTTGGAGCGCTGCCATTTTATGCCCTGGCCGTGGTCCATTGTGTCAGCATGGTGTAATCCATAAACTCGGGAAGGTCCCGGTTTGGGGAGCGAAGCCAAACGGCGGCATAGCATCAGATGTTGAAGAAGCCATCAGCGCTTATTAAAGATTAAGTCTTGCTTAGTCCCCAGCGCCTAAGACAACCATTCGGTAATCATACTCATCCTAAACAGCCATATCGCTAACATATTGCTCTTCCTTATCAGTAAACAGTGCTGTAAATACGATTAATCCAGGGTGATCCTATTTGTATTCATAGGTATTCGTGCGTTAAAAACACATGCATATTTTATACGTTTGGATATATGCTGAAACATATAATATTGTCATATACACCGAATCTTAAATGTAAATCCTTTCACATTTCTACAACATCAGAGGAGTACTAATATTTTTGAATCCCCTGACAATTGGTTGAAGGTCAAACTAAAGAGGATATTTCTCATAAAAAAAGGCTTCAGACCAGCTAAAGATCTATCTAATGATCCAAAAATATGAAGGTGAGCGTTAACCAAGTTTAAGTTAATTTATTTATCACTTTTCAGAATGAAAACTAGTTGATACATGAAAAGAATAGAAATAATAATAAAAAGAAAGGTGTAAAACAGGAAAAATATCAAATACATGGGGTTATTAGGTACATGGTATTACTATGATGAAATAAAATTATGAAAGAACAGGAAATAGAATTTTGCAAAAACTTACATAAAATATACACTAGCATTAATACCAACCAGGCAAATATTTAGTGACTACAATGCTTTGTGGCAATACAAATAGGTATACGTTAAAAATGTTACTTTAAAAATATATTTGTCTTTAAACTGCTTCTTGGATGCTATCTTTTATTCTTTCGACCAACCGCCAAACCACACATGCATGATTGTGGGACATCACAGGTATCACCTTTGAAATGCACTGTTGATGTTACAGTGTAACAATACCATGTTTTCACACATTTACTGCTGTGTGTGTGAAATGAGAATAAATGAACAGAATGAAACAATTGTGTAGTCAAAATAGGTAAATCCATTAAAAATGCATATAAAAGAAATTATTGTTACCAATATGCCATATGCTAAGAACTATTATTAGGATACTTAATGTCAATATTCTAATAGATAAACTTGTAATTATGTGAAAGAGTTTATATTTAGATTATGTATGCTATTGCATGCTTCAGTCTTTATCCAAACCTACACACTCTCACACACACACACACAAATAATGTGACATCATTTCTGCACAACTAGCATCAGCAAATGAAATCACAAAAAGATAATGACTTTTTTCAAACAGGTTTCTTAATGTCTTCAGTCTACAGTTGTCCCACCCCAAACTCATGCCATTGGTTGAGCAAACGGTTACTGTCTTGCAGAGTTCTGGTGACTTATTTAACCTGCATGTGTTGTGTGTGTTTATTTTGACATCAATACCTGAGTAAAATGCAATTATTCAAAATCTCATGTACATTTTTTTTGTATTGTCAGGTTTGTAGAATGATCTTATTTCTGATGTATTGTTGCATGTAAACTCATCTGGTGTTTATACTTTTCAGGGAAATCAAACCACAAATGGCTTATTTATAGTTTCCTCTGCTTGCTGGGGAAAAATAAAAACGGACACACCTTTAATCTGCGTTTCTAGTTTGGATGTTCTTTTTATCACTTGTTCTTCTACGTCTGTGGAGATGAAAGGAGAATGACGTCCACTGTTCGCGTAAAAACAACCAAGTGACCATGTTAATATACACCACACCCTTTAAGGAGACATCAGAAAACCAATACCTCCCTCTCTTTTCGCTCTCTCTCCCTCTCTCTTTGTATTCCCTGAACGTTCACCAGCATTCATGCTGCAAATGCACAAATGCATCCTTCAGCTTATGCTCCCATAATTCTCAGTGGCAGCCGTGTGATTAATGTACATAGCTATTGATTTTTTTGCTCCTTTTTCCCCTCAACATTATATCCTTCTTTCTTTTTCCTTCTATCATTTCTTTCTCTATCGCTCTTTCTTTCTGACATATGTTGTGTGATGAAGAAGGGGATCTTAAAAGGCATATGCTGTAGAATTGAACACTGTTTTCAAAATGATCAGGACAAAACAATGATATGATAAATTAGATTATAACAAAGTGATCTGCTTGTCAGTATTGTTTTAAAGGTGCAGCAGAAGTGATTTTTGAGAAATGTTGTTGAAATCAATACCCAAACACACGATTTTGAGAATATTTGCTAAATGTCAGTTCTAGGTGTGTGTCTTTTGTGTGTATTGTGTTTGTATATAATTAATGCGTAAATAGTAGAAAAAAAAGGATCAGGCCAATCCACACAACACTATTACACTCTCATAGCCAGTTAACAGTAGGGGTGTTGCCTGTGTTGTATAGTGTGTTTGTTATTTTAAGGGCGGAGCAATGAAGGGAGTGCCATCAATCAAAAATCGCTTACTACACCTTTAATAGAAGTTCATTCATCTAGTCTGATGCTGACCCATAACATGGATACAGATAAAACTAAGAGAAACAGTAATATACACTGCATAAAGTCCTACTTATCATAAAGTAATCAATATATACACTATTGATCAGAATCTTTTGATATGATCACGTTTATCAATGAAATATATGAAAAAGTGAAGTTTATAGTTTCTACCACACTACAGAAATATTAAATAGAACATTACTTCACACAACAAAAAAAATTACTACTGCATTAATGAAAGTCATTTATACGCGTCAGATCTTGTTGTTTCTATCCCTTTCTGTACAAGGTTGTGCTGACAACACAAATTTTTAGTAAAATTACACACTCTAAACCCTAACAAGTTGGATAAACTAAACTGGAGTAAGACGTGAAGCTGCCTTAATGGAATTAAGACTCTCTCTCAGAATATTAAGTGTAATGAAGTTCACCTAATGTAGTCATCACAGTGAATAAATTTATCATTTAAAGTGTGAGTTAACTGATTTTTAACCCACTCATGTGTTCAGTATGTAGACTTAAAAATCCTTGACCACTTTAACATTTAAACTAAATTTCATAATGAAAAATGTTTAAATTCTGCATAGATTAAAAGTTATACCTGTTATACAGCTCTACTGTATTTTTTCCTAATACTTTTTTTATTTGTTTGCATCCACTAGTAGAAAATTTGGCTTAAACTGAAAATTTGGAAACTAAACACAATAACAATGATTTATAGAAGAGAATTATTTAAAACTAAATAATTCTAAAATATAGTTAAATTTGCTCAACCCACTAATTTAACTAATTTAATATTTTTACTAACCACACACTATACACAATTTATCTAGAATACATAGTGAGAATTGACCTTTAAAGTTAAGTAAATATATCTAGATTGTCTAATGTAAATGTGTTCCTTTAGTGCTGCTACTGGCACAGAAATGACACACTTCATTTAAGTACAAAGCACATTACTGTTCACAGTTCATTTGTCCAACATGAACAAACTTATGATAAATATACATATTTATTGTAACTTATTTGAAAATACATAGTGATTTCAATGGCCTCATTATGTAAACCTAAATGTAGTGGTGAAAGTATGTTTTCAAGCCAAAGAAAAATTAGCTTAGGCCTGCAGTGGTTTTTGATGGAAAAAGGGCAAGGAAAGGCACGAGGAGGGTTAAAGCTTCACATTACTCCTACAGCAGTGAGAAGGGCTTCAGTTGAGACATTCACACTGCAGAGAACATTTTCTGTACACACAAAGAGAAGGCAGAGCCAAGACACACACAAAGAGAGAGAGAGTCTTACATTTATCACTTTCTTCTAGCCTCAGCCTGCAAGTGTGGTGCTTTACCATCTCCAACTTAATCTGCAGGCTTGAGCGAGATGAAAGGTGTGTGGGTTTGTTCTAATAAGAATGCACTATCTCCAGGCTCCCAGCCTCAGACACTGTCTCTGGGCCCAGCTGCACTTACTCAAACATGATGCTGGGTTTTCAACATGTCTGACTGCCCCTCAGCTTTCGATATAGTCTATAGGTAGCGGCAGTCACCCAGAGGAACACTCTGGGTGTTCCCTCTTCTTATGCATGTTTAATACCAGCTTTATTTCTATATGGTGTACAATGTATTTTATTGTAATTTTTTTAGCTATTTTAATATTGCTGACATTTCTTGCTACAAAGTAATGGCAGTCTCTGAGGTTAATATGATTATGTTGATATGAATACTTGAGCAAGCATCACTTTTACAATTGCTCATATTTAAAGTTAGGCATTTGAAACAACCCCTAACACAAACTAATACATTCTGGAAGATAACTTACTTTAATCTGTGCTATGAACAGGAATCATAACTCATGCTTATGAATTTTACCTGGTGGATGATATCGGGGCAGTACAAACCCACAGGTTTTGCAACCACCCTGGACACCTTAGCAACCACATAGCAACACTATTAGGTGTGGATGAAATCGATTCATATTGAAAAATCAAATTCTATCTTCAAACTATTTGAATCAATTTCAAGAATCGTTTTTTAAAATGGAAAGACTTCAA
Organism: Botia almorhae; assembly: GCA_036877575.1. Classification (NCBI taxonomy): domain Eukaryota; kingdom Metazoa; phylum Chordata; class Actinopteri; order Cypriniformes; family Botiidae; genus Botia; species Botia almorhae. Next base: position 1,959 of record JAZGTJ010002260.1, on the reverse strand, counting down.
GCACCCACACAGTTTAGAGAATGCACAGGCTCCCTCTGTGCATGTGTGTGCGTGCGTTCCCTCACGAGGAACCCTTATGAATGAAGCTTACCTGACAAGTAAGTTCCTATATTAATAAAAATTGAAAATAGCCAAAAATTTATAGTCACCAGTACATGTCAAGCTTTTCTTGCTGCCTCTTATTTTTTAGACATGAGAAGCGTGTCCAACGAATAACAGCTGCTTGTAAAAGCGAATGAACATATCCTGTATCTGAGGCAAAATCACTAAATATTGAAAATTCAACAGCACATATTACTGCCAACTCCAAACGATTGGCTACTGATCACTTAATTGGATTTGACATGTTTCTGAACTTGATGCTCACATAAATCAATCACATTTTAATGATGCAAAAGACATGCAGCTTTAGAGTAAATGTAAATGCAGTTACAGGGTGTGTATAATTTTAACTTTAAAATTCCCAACCAGTCGACAATAACAGAAGCTGCTGTTTAGTTTCCATACTGCTGCTCTCCTTCTACTCTATTTTGAACTCTTCCCCTTCTTATTAAAGCTTCAGGTGAATAGTTGCCAGATATTACAAAAAAGAAAAATAAGTCCCTGAAAAAGGCAATCCTGAATCTAATTGTGACCCTATGAATCGATTTGAATAAATCCTCCAGTCCACCAAATCCCACTCCTAAAAAGTAAAAGCATAGTTTTTGGTGCATTAATTACAATTTGTATAACCACAGTTTTACTACAAATACCATGTAATTTTTGTAAGAGAAAGCTTTGACAACCACTTTGAACAACTTAGCAATGTAAGCATCACTGACGTTTTTCTAAAACATGATGAAAAAAAAATATGTAAAATAACTTCATAATTCTGACCAATTTATTTTAATTTAGCCTATGCAGTCTGTGTATTCTTTGTTTAAAGACTGTGATTTTAAAATTTTGAACCAAAATACTATTAATAAAAATTATTATTTTTCTGGCCCTGTTTTGATATTAAACACCCAACCAATATTAAAACAATTCTCTTTAAATGCAATCAGGTCTCAAACTTTAAAACATGCTTTCTATGGTTCCTATAGTACCACAGCTAAAATCATTATCGTTAGCATCTTAAATGTCATGTGCCATGACGGCATGTGCCATGATGGCACCTTAGCTTAGTGATGCATTCTCAAATGTAAACCTTCAATATTTACAGAAAAAGCTCCATTAGAAACAGACCATTAAGTAAGTAAAGTGCATGTGCTTGTGATTTTCCCTCTAACTGTGCTGGGAGGGAGAGTGAATTGAGTGTAATGGTTTGACAAATGTCAGTGAATGTCAGCCACGAGAAAGACACTTTTCCATGAAGCAAAATGTAATAAGAGAAGCCACAGGCAATGCTCGGTATAAAATGACAGAGTGATCAAAGCTGAGCATAAAAAGCAACAAGCAGGCTATTGTAATTGTCATATTAGGAGCTGTCAGTTTCTGATCAATCTATTTAAATGGTCAGAGTTAAAAATGTCTTTTTCCAACATTCCCAGAAGTCAACAGCAATAATGATCCATTTAACTTTTTATGGTGTGATGTATTTCACAACAAATATTCCATAAGAAAACAAGTAAGACAGGGCTTGTGTTTATTCTTTGAGAATTGATAGTGAAAAATGGGCTTGGATCAGCCAGAAAGGAAAGTCGTTTTACATTTTACATTTTTGTGAAACATTATAAAAACAAACATTTCTTTCCTCAGAACACTAGTCGCTGATGAATCATACACACCTGGGAGTATTAAAATAAACAGACATAACTTTGATTTCATGTTGACTTTCTGTAGCGTTTAAGTGACTGATTGCATTTTAGAACTACATCAAATGGGTGAGCCTGTGTATAGGCCAGGTGACAAAAGAAAAATGGCCATTTCCCCTTCCACCATCAATATTCAGTAGCCAAACCACTGAAATGCACATAAAAA
>JAZGTJ010002259.1:21252-44098 GCA_036877575.1 Botia almorhae | reverse complement strand
GTCGTTCAGCGCATCTGGGAGGGAGGCATCACTGTCACAGGCAGGTGATGTTGTCCTGTAGTTGGTGATGGCCTGGATGCCCTGCCACATGTGCCGTGTGTCTGTGCTGGTCTCGAAGTGATTGTGGATTTTCTGAGCGTGTGCGCGCTTTGCCTTCCTGATACCCCTGGACAGTTTGGCCCTCGCTGTTCTTAGGGCCTCTCTGTCGCCTGCTCTGAGTCTCGGGTCCTCAATAGCGCACGCACCTCTGCAGTCATCCACGGTTTCCTGCTGGAGCGTGTGGTGATGGTCTTGGAGACGGTGACTTACTTGGAGTCAGCTGTGAAGATGCTTCAGACCCTGTAGATCAAGCCTTTTCGTTTTCTTCCTTTTTTATTCATAGCGACTGACTAAATTTTCACTCTCATTCTCCCTAATGTGAAAGCTTTAGCACTTAAAGTTTAAAATCAGGTTGCAATGCTGTTGAGAGCTATTACAGAACCCCTGCAGTAATACTATTATGCTGGAGCAAATCCAAAAGTATGTATAGAAAATGTTTTACCAGTGTATGGGTTTTTGGAGGGCAAGCACTTTGATGTCATAGCTCTGAATAGTCACTGGGAAAGGGCTTGGGACCAAGTATGTTCTTGTGGTCCCATCAACCAATCAGTGTTGTAATTATGTAATTTTCCTCAAGTGTCAATTTACGACTCATGTGATTGCCTCAAAACAAGTTTTCCAAAACCAATGAACAAATAAGGCAGCATGAATTTCTGTGGCTGTACAGGCCAAGAAATCGTCATTGATGCTTCACATAATGCTTAAGGTATCATAGGCCTGCTTGGCTGTTGGAGTATGTTGTTAGAGAAATGCTCCAGACCAGCAGAGGGCACTTACACTATAATTTGAACATCTGAAACAGATGAGATGTTAAAAGGATCAGCTGGAAATAAGAGTGAAATATTTCTGCAAAATGTTTTTAGCAACATACAAGTCTCTCAATGCAACAGTTGTCATTATTTGTATAAATACAAATTATAGCATTCACTTTTTATGTAACCTTGTTCATTCATTTATTCTTATATCTGGTTTAAGTAAATTCAGTTTGAGGTGATTTGCAATAAAGCTAAAATTGCTAATTGTCAGGCATGAATTGCTGATGAATTGCCCTAGAGGAAGCCAGTCTCTGGAGGAGACCTGTTTCTTCTCACTGCAGGGTAAAATCAATACAGTCAGAAATACAAGGGCCACACTGAACGTTCCCTTAATTATGCATATACAGTGCCTTGCAAAAGTATTCATACCCCTTGAACTTTTCGACATTTTGTCACATTACAACCACAAAATTGAATGTTTTTTTATTGAGATTTTATGTAATAGACCAACACAAAGTAGCACATAATTGTGAAGTGGAACGAAAATGATACATGGTTTTCCAAATTTTAAGCTAATAAAATGTGTTAAATAATAAAGTGTGGTGTGCTTAAATTAAAAAAAAAAAGATTTTTATGTGCTTAAAATTTTGAAAAACGTATATCATTTTCGTTCCACTTCACAATTATGTGCTACTTTGTGTTGGTCTATCACATAAAATCTCAATAAAATACATTTAAATTTGTGGTTGTAGGGTGACAAAATGTGAAAAAGTTCAAGGGGTATTAATACTTTTGCAAGTCACTTAAATTATAATGCCCTTCTTTGAGGCTTGTCTCTGTAGACATTTTTTAATGGTTCAACATCAAAACAGTCCTTTTGTTTCAATAATTCATTGTATTACATTGTATGTATATAGTGTGACATAAACTATTTCCAAACTATTAAAGTGAAGTGCTGGCTAAGTATGTTGACCCATGAATTTGTCCTCTGCATTTACCCCATCTAAATTAGTGCACACATTAGGAGTAGTGAGTTGTGAACATACATGCTGCGAACCATAAACACACCCGCAGCACTGGTCAGCACTGCTGGGCACCTCAGTTGTTTCCTAGTGCCTTTAAGAATCAAACCAGTAACCTTCTAGTTACATAGTTACAAGTCTGACTCTTAAACCAGTAGGTCACAATTGCTCATGTAGGAACAACTTAATTGTGCTTTGTGTAAAAAAAGAAATTATTTTCTATAAAATATTTACTTTACTAGTAAATGTTAATTTTACACATTTTTCAGATGCCATAGTCTTAAAAATGTAATTAAAATGTATGTATGATTATCAAATTAAGATGGATTGAAGGTCTAGGTCTGGGACAAAAGTAAAACAATAAAATCCATACATATAAAGCATTTGTGGAAAGAATAAATAAATATATGGTAAAAAAAATCAATAATAAAACTCTGTGCCTGTTTCAGGACAGTATTGTTATTTTATAGTCTATTGTTTAGTACAGTAATGTATTGAACACTATTGTTTCTTTTTAATTATGTGGTATTCATGCTTTGGATGTTCTTCTGTGCGGTGGATGTAAAGTCTGCAGCTGCATAGGTCAAAGCAAAGACAGCGGCGGGCTGCGTCTCACTCTGATATCTCTGCTGCTGAGTTCCTAAATAGAAGAGTGACGCTGACCGCTGTGCAAATCATAAACCTCTCCGTTTGATGATCAACTAAGCAGTAAATTAATTAATCATCGTTTTATGCCTCATCAAGCACTTGGGTAAGGCATGCCACAGGGGCTCAGCCCAATTAGCCAATGGAAGAGCTAATTGTTTTGTTTAGCTAGGTGAGTGTTCAAGTGGATGGGGGAGGGTTGCATTTTAACAAGCTAATAAATATATCATTTGTCTGTGTCAGTAGAGGAACGCCGGCGCACCTGTAAAGATGGAGCAGGACCCTCCAAGCGGGCAACCGAGATCTCGGCTTGCTGTGTCCACAAATAATGTGCCTTTCCAGCAGTATCGCCAGTGACCTCCCTCCTGCAGCGAGTGCTACACTGCTTATCATGCTAGGGCTTTGGCGAGCAGGTGACTTTTGTAGACACTTTCTCCAGATCTGTTATGCAAATGGCCAAGATTAGTTCCTCTATGTGACGGACACCCTGATTTTGCCAAGTCCTAGCTGTCCTGAGACCAACATATATTATGATGACTCTGGGACATCAACTGCCTCAGCCAATCAAAGTTTATGACATAATCACTTATGTGCAGCCTTGCAGTCCACCAAAAAAACAAAAAGAAATAAAACAGTAACGCCCCTCACAAATAAAAAAAAGGCCCGTTGACCCTTCTTGTCCGGCCCGTGTGGTCATTCACAAACAAGAAATGTAAATGAAAACTAGTTTACACCCTCAAAATGTCAACTCATGCAGAAAAAAAGAAAGATTGATACCGAATGCCGCATTTCCGCATTTTTAACAAGGCATGGTCTGCAAAATATTTATTTACAGAACTTAATGGGAAAGCTGTGTGCTTAGTTTGTGGTGCACAGGTCGCTGTGTTCAAGGAATACAATTTAAACCAGCACTATGCGACCAAACATGCAGAAAAATACAAGAAGTTGTCTGATAAGTCAAGGTCAAGGAGTCAGATGCCTTGCTGACTAAACTGCAAAACCAACAAGGATTTTTTACGAAACTTAACGCATCCAGGAATGCAGCTGCCAAGGCAAATTATATCATATCACACAAAATCGCTAGAAACAGTAAACCGTTTTCTTTGGATCCACCTATATATGTGAACAGACTTTCTCACTGCTAAAGTTCAACAGATTTCACCTCTTTCAGATGAACAAAAAGACATCTACAGCATTTATTGCTTTTTGTATTTAGTTAGTTAATTGCTTACATTTGCAAAACAACTATGTAACTATGTAAACAGTATTTCTGAGTCTGTGTTAAAAATAAAATGACATACTTGATGTAATTATGGTTTTCCTGTTTATGCCTTGTATTTTTCACTTACTCCACAATTTTATATTTTTATTGTAATAGAATATCCTTATTCTTTTGATTACCAGTAGCATAATGAAAATTATATAATTTACTGCTCTTTACAGGTGGAGAAAATTAATATCGAACATAAGTCCAGGTTATTATTGGTTCGGCCCTCAAACACAGCTCAGTTTTCTCATGTGGCCCTTTGGAAAAAATAATTGCTCACCCCTATCTTACAACCACAAACTTAAATTGTATTTTATTGAGATTTTATGTGATAGACCAACACAAAGTAGCACATAATTGTGAAGTGAAACAAAAATGATATGCGGTTTTCAAAATTTTAAGCAAATAAAAATCTGAAAAGTGTGTTAGAGAACTCTAGTGAACAAACAGCATAATGAAGACCAAGGAACTCACCAGACAGGTCAGGGATAAAGTTGTGGAGAAGTTTAAAGCTTCGAACGTCTCAAGGAGCACTGTTTAATCCATCATCCAAACATGGAACAAGTATGCCACCACTGCAAACCTACTAAGACAGGGGTGGCGAACCTGTTTGGCATGATGAGCCAAAAAAAAATTTATCACTGCAAAGAGCCACACAACAGATGCGCAAACAACAGTATATCTGTCACAATAACTTATAAACCTAATTATATAACACACTAGTTTTCATGGATTTAAAAATTAGCCTACCTCCTTTTACTTGACTCAGTGGGACACCTGACATTCCTTGGTTTCTACAATCTTTTTCAGGTCTGGCTCGTATTCAGTTGTGGCTACTCGTAGTAACTCTTTTACATGTGTGTAAGTAAGAACAGAGCAATGCTTTGATTTCACTCGTTTCAGTGTCGAAAAAAGTGATTCACAGACGTAAGTTGACCCAAACATTGTGTTACGAAACCGGACTCTCACGCTATGCTGGGAGTCCGGACCTTTATTATGACATTTTGTGTTCCGTGTTCTATGTCACTTCCGGACTGAGTTAATCGTCATCACCTGTTTGATTTGAATAGCAGTTTGATTTGTTAATGTATTTAAGTTCCGTGTTTTGTATGTGGGTTCGTGGGTTGTTTGGTGTTTTGGCGTTCTCGTGATCTTTCATAGTTATTTATCATTGTTCTGGATATTCTCTCTTGTCTTTATTACATAAAATCTCAATAAATAAATAAGCAATAAATAAGCATTTACGTTTGTGGTTGTAATGTTACAAAATGTGGAAAAGTTCAAGGGGTATGAATACTTTTGCAAGGCACTATACTAACAGTGCCCAGCACAAACCCTCTTTTGACATTAAAAATGTACAGAATTTACAAAAGGCACGCAGTGGAAAAATTTGCACTTTTTGGAGATGTTTTAGTTCTTTGTTAAACTTAACTGGCACAATGTGCATTTTATTCTAATATTACCATAGTACAAACATTTTCAGCCTGCTATCTAGTCTTTGTATCAAGAAGTCAATTAATCGACTAGAGAGTGAAAGTGTACTGTCTTTTGTGATTTATAACAGACAATAGATGATATAGCAGCTCTATATGTTACTCAAGTAATATGACCTTTTTTGCAGGAGAAGCATTGAACAAATGAAGGTTAATGTGCAAAACCTTGGCCCTGAATAAGAGCTGGATTTGGCCACTCACCGCTTTGGGCCTACAGCAGCTGATGTTTTCTTTTCCTTTTTAGAGGACTGTATGAAATAAACTCAGCACCTACAATGTATACATATATACTAAAGTGGAAGCTATCAGCTCAGATTTGTAAGCAAACACAGAAAAGTTCAGATTACTTGATCACAATTTATTTTTATTTCATTTTCAAACAGAAGACAAAATACAAAGATTTATTTTTGTAGTCAGTTGTTTTATGGTAAATATTATTGGATTACTGAAGGTCTGAAGGACTCTGAGATGAACTAGTTAACAAATACAAAGTTTGATAAAATGGCAAAAATATGCACTTGAATAAAGTTTCTTTCAAAACTTTTTTTTTTGGCCCACTGTGTAACGGTGGGGCCGGTTGTGTTTGTGATAAAATAAACAACGGTAAAACGGAACTAGACAGTAGACGATATTTAATGAAATAATAAACAAGGAAAACAACACAAACAGTAACCGTAAAAATGATAAAGTGACAACAAGTGCAAACAGCAGTGAAGAACAAAACAAACCATGATCCACATACAAAAACATCCAAAACCGTAATCCAAATGTCCAAATGCACAAATCCAAGAACCAGGAAAGACAAGAGTAAAATACACAACATAATAATAACTATAACAAAAACCAACAACCAACATTGAAACAAACAAAACACGGAACTTAAATACACTGACAAATCATGATGAGACAGGTGATGTCGATCAACATAAACCGGAAGTGAACACGAGTGACATGGGAAAAAGAACACAACATATCATAACAAGAGTTTGGACTCCCCGCACAGCGTGGGAGACTTGAGTGACTTGAGGCGCCAGGGAGGAGTCCTTGGGGTAGCGAGCGCCGTTGCCTGAGCAGATTCTGGAGAAGCAAGCGCCATCGCCTGGGCAGACTCTGGAGTGGCAAACGCCATCGCCTGGGCAGACTTTGGAGGAGCAAGCGGCATTGGCTGAGTAGACTCTGGAGTGGCAAGCACCGTCGCCTGGGCAGGCTCTTGCATGACGGACGCCGCACCCGGGACACAGACTTGAGAGGCGGACACCGCCGTCGGGACACAGACTTGAGAGGCGGACGCCACCGTCTGGACAGGAACTGGACTGACTTGAGAGGCGGACGCCGCCGCCTGGACAGAGACTGGACTGACATGAGAGGCGGATGCCGCCTGGACAGAGACTTAAGAGGCGGACACCGCCGCCTGGACAGAGACTTGAGAGGCGGACGCCGCCGCCTGGACAGAGACTTAAGAGGCGAACGCATAGCGTGGAAGTCCAGCTTCGTAACACACTGTTTGCCTTGCTTTTTCTTCTTGATTTAACAGGAAAACTTGATGTGACATCTGTAACACATATATAACAATAATTCAGTAATGACTTAAGATGAACATATTTATATGTAACAGAATAAATAATCTTAACTCTATCGCTTTTACCTGGATCTCGCAGTGAATCGCAGTAGCATCTCAAATAGTGTCTATTGGTGGACCGAACTGAATGATTCGTGCGGCGCGCAAACTAGCGCTGACGCGACGCAACAGGAATTGGCAGTGCAAGCGCTAATAAACCGGCAGAAAAAAAGCTTGCAAAAGGCCCCTATTTAACCACAGCCCTTTAATAGCTAGGCACACTATAAAAAAAAATCTATCAAAACCTATTAGATTGTCTTAACTGAAGCCAAAAAGTTAACAAAATTAGTCTAGGCTGAACGGCTAATTAGGCTAACTTAACCAATTAAATTACTGTTAAAACGTGGCGGAAAAAAAACCAAATCTAAAAAGTAATATGAATTTTACTATCACTAATGTACTGCTGATATTGACAGGAGAAATAGCCCTTTGCAATTCCTGCAATTCCTGCACAGTGGCCAGAGGGATTTTGAGCCATTCCTCTTGCAGAATAGTGGCCAGGTTACTATGTGATGCTGGTGGAGGAAAACGTTTCCTGACTCGCTCTTCCAAAACATCCCAAAGTGGCTCAATAATATTTAGATCTGGTGACTTTGCAGGCCATGGGAGATGTTCAACTTCACTTTCATGTTCATTAAACCACTCTGTCACCAGTCTTGCTGTGTGTATTGGTGCATTATCATCCTGGTACACAGCACCACCTTCAGGATACAATGTTTGAACCATTGGGTGCACATGGTCCTCCAGAATGGTTCGGTAGTCCTTGGCAGTGACGGGCCCATCTAGCACAAGTATTGGGCCTAGGGAGTGTCATGATATTGCAGCCCACACCATCACTGATCCACCCTCATGCTTCACTCTGGGCATGCAACAGTCTGGGTGGTATGCTTCTTTGGGGCCTCTCCACACCATAACTCTCCTGGATGTGGGAAAGACAGTGATGGTGGACTCATCAGAGAACAATACATGTTTCACATTGTTCACAGCCCAAGATTTTGCCAACCAACGTTTGGCATTGGCACGAGTGACCAAATGTTTGGCTATAGCAGCCCGGCCATGTACATTGACCCTGTGGAGCTCCCGACGGACAGTTTTGGTGGAAACAGGAGAGTTGAGATGCACATTTAATTCTGCAGTGAGTTGGGCAGCTGTGGTTTTATGTTTTTTGGATACAATCCGGGTTAGCACCCGGACATCCCTTTCAGACAGCTTCCTCTTGCGTCCACAGTTACTTCTGTTGGATGTGGTTCGTCCTACTTGGCGGTATGCTGACATTACCCTGAGTACCGTGGCTCTTGATACATCACAAAGACTTGCTGTCTTAGTCACAGATGCGCCAGCGAGACGAGCACCAACAATTTGTCCTCTTTTGAATTCTGATATGTCACCCATAATGTTGTGTGCATTGCAATATTTTAAGCAAAACTGTGCTACTACTCTGCTAATTAAACCTTCACACTCTGCTCTTACTGGTGGAATGTGCAATCAATGACGATTGGCCACCAGGCTGGTCAAATTTAGCCATGAAACCTCCAACAGTAAATTGGCCAGTGTTTCAGTTTCATTGTCCAACCCCTGTATATATGATTGGCATTGTCATTTATATATATGATTGTGATTCCTTTCCATTCCATTTATACTACAAATAGTACATTGCCCTTGCATGCCTGCGTGTGCCTGAAGCGATGACACTACATCTTGATAACATCATAATCATACATCATAATGACATTACATCATGTGATTGTGTGCCACGTAACATTCAAAAGGTGCCTGTCATCAGCTTCTTGTTTTCGGGAACTAAGGCTAAGATTGAGAAGATATTGGACTGCATATTGCATGCTGCTCTGCGGTTGTTATATCTCAGCAGACAACATGCATGATATGTGTGCATTTTGTTTGGGAACAGAGTACACTAGGTAAACTCTCGAGGGGTCTGGCTGTCTTTAATGCGAATTATTCCCATTGAGGATACCTTTCCTGCCTGGCTCACTTCAATCATAATGGGAGCTGGGTAGCTGCACCCTGTGGTTCGAGTCTGCCGTCTGCCGAGGCAGTGCAGCAGCTTCACTCATTTGAAAAGCAGCATGATTTGACGCATGAGCAGTGCGAGATGGGTGCCACCTTTTCTCTCACACTCTCAGGTTACCTATTTTTGGTAGCACCATCCTGGCCGACCAGAGTGTTGTTCTCAGACCTAATACCTCTTCTCAAAGGAGTTCCCCAGAGTTCAATCTGTCACCCCCAGCCAGAAATTTGTAAACTATGGGTCTGGTCCCTGAGGGGAGCCAGCTCCTAGGCAATAGACTTTCATCTAAGGTTTAAGAGACAATTATGAGTTTCAGAGTTCCTTCTACCAGGAACATGATTTCCCTGAAGTGGCAGATGGTGTGATCAACACCATGTTGACCCAGTCCACTGTCCATTTGGTTCAGTGCTAGAGTTCCTACAAGGGCGCCTTTTTGTGAGGTTAGCCCCTGCTACCATCAAGGTTTTTGTGGCCGCAGTTTCTCTTAGCCATGAACCTGGTGTTGGAGCCTCTATTGGGGAAATCCTTTGGTGTTTTATTTTCTGGATGGTTCCAGGTGACTGAGGCCTTTCTGTTGCACACGGGTCCCTTCTCGGGACCTCACTCATTCTTAAGGGGAATATAAGCGGCTCAGTTTTCTTAAAGCCATTCTGCACCCTAGACAGACTATATTCCTAAGGTGTCATCTATTGTTGTTACCCAGTGGTGCTTCAAGTTTTCTGTTATCCACTGTATGAGTGGCCGAAACAGGGAAGACCATACATGTAGTGTCCAGTTAGAACTTTGAGAATCTATGTCCACTGCACAGATTACATATGTAACCCAGTTCTCTGAGACAGGGAATGAGATGCTGTGTTGCATTGGCACACTTTAGTCATGTCTATGCATCCTTACTTTAGATATAGAATTTGATGATGTCTTTTGCAGGTGCCTTTTAAAGGTTATGTGGTGTACATCACAACAATACATCACATTACCTGAATCTGCCTATAAATAGGAGTGATTTTATACATGTTCAGACCCTGGCACGCCTGAAGAGTGTTTCCCCATAGCGTCAAAGCCATGATGCTGCGTCTTGTTCCCTGTCTCAGGGAACCCAGTTACATATGTAACTCACTGAGACAGTTTAAGCAGGAGTAATTCATGACTTAATCAGCAGAATTCAGTGTTATTATTATTTTTTATGACATACAACTTGAAATACACTAAGAATTAAGTGTTTTGTATACACCGTGTCAGCTCGCCATCCAGCTGCCCGCCATTAAATCCAGAGCCACTGCACAACACTAAAACTCTGAAACTGTGTTTAAATAGGTTGAGAGTGGTAGTCTCTCAACCTATATAGAAGTATAGAAGAAATGGCATGTAATGTGTAGGGGGGGAAATAATGTTAAGAAAAAATGGAGAACAGAATCAGAAAATGTTGCAAGCTGGATTTGAATTAGTGTTATGCTCCAAATCTTTACTGAAAGGGAAAGAAAAGTGACATGAGGGACTGTATCATCTGTGCTCTGTAGGCTGAAGCTGGAAGGAAACCTAAGCTGGCCAAAGCTTTTAAAAGCCTTAACGTTGTCACTACAAATTTCTGTGCTCATGACAGAAAATGACATTGTGTGCTCCAGCCAGAGAGAACCTGGAGCCATGCTACAGGCAGGGAGGGATAAGCAGATGTTACTGCCTGAAGAGGGGCTGGATTGTTTGCTTCTCCAAAGGGCCTGAGGAGAAAGAAACTATAGAAAGCATGCACAAGGAGAGCCAAAGCAAGAGAAGATAACCATGCCTGAAGTCCTCTTCACTGGAGTGTGTGCACTTACAATATTGCACCTTGCATCTCCTGTGCTCGACTGACCGTGAGGTGACAAATCGCTTCCAAGATGTAGTGATGCTCAGAAATTGAAGTGTTGACGCCCATGCTTTTTGTAAAATTACGTTTTCACCGAAGTGGACCATAACTAATAATCATTCTCTAGTGTTACAGGACATACATTTTACATTGGATTCAACATTAAATGGTGGAACAAAAGTAAACAAAAATGTAGACTTTAATGTGTTCCTGAAGCTCAGCTGGTCGGGCATTGTGTTAGCAGCGGGTTGTGGGTTCGATTCACAGGGGAGCACACATACTGACAAAAAGTATAACTTGAATGTAATGTAAGTCGCTTTGGATAAAAGCGTCTGCCAAATGCATAAATGTAAATGTAATGTAGACATCAAAATATATAAGAGAAGGTCACAACCCTCCAGTTAAGAACGACTCTTTTAGGCCATCATCAAGTTTGATAAATCTGTACTTGAGTAGGTTGATTAATCCTCCTATTTTGTTATTTTGTAAAGAAAGTGGCCACAGGCATTGACTCCTGCTGACTGTTGATCTGATAAATTGTTCAAGAAGGTCTATCTTGCAGCTGCAGGACAGTGACATGAACCTACTGCATATCTCCTAAAGACTCCTAAAGGCTCAGACTGCATGTGAGCTTATTTGTTTTGTTCTGCAGATTGAAATACATCATGTTTATCACATGGCATTAGTATAGAGAAAATAGAAAGAAATATTAGATTCAAATTAAGGTTTGGTGATATTTTGAATACTCATAATATATCCTCAATGATTATGTTGGCGATAAAAACTTAAGCAACATTCTGAAAATGCTTTCTGTTTAAAGATCTTATCTTGAGATTGGTTTCCTGATCTTTCTTTGTCTTGCAGATTCAAGACAAATAAAGCAAATAAGAGCATTAGGACAAAATATTAAGACATTTTATATATATATATATATATATATATATATATATATANATATTAAGACATTTTATATATATATATATATATATATATATATATATAGACATAAAGATCCAATTTGAATATACACACATCTACAAATATCATATAAATATGATAGTTACCAATGACTACATAAGATTTCAACAGGAGCTTAGCATTTTTCTTCCCTCTGTTTACAATATTTTCATAGTTAAATATCAGGAATGTTATATATCTTACAGAGATATTTACTGACATAGTTGATTGATGTGTTTCAGATGTACAAAAAAGCCTGTTTGACTATGTGTGTTTCTTTTTCTTAACAGTGAAACTCGCATTGTCTTTCCTTTGACTGACAGTCTGACAATACGTTCAGGGTAGAAAAGCATTTCTTACACATCCTTTTATTGTTTCTGTTATTGCCCAGAGAACTTCTGGTACTGCCCAGCAATGCCATCCACACTATCTCTTCATCAAATATCATACAGCAGCTTGCAGGTGGGAGGTTATCAAACCAGGAGTATGAGGCAATGTTAGACACAGTCAAAGTATCCTAATACACTAAGTACCGATTTGTCAAAATGAATTGTGGTCAAGAATGCTATTAATAATTTTCACAAAAAAACCTTTCTCTGTGAAAACCTTTCAGTTCTCTCTCTCTCTCTCTCTCTCTCTCTGTCCCTGTTTACGAATACTTTTTTGCTGTTCATAATTCCCCGGCAGGCACATCAGAGAATCCTGATAAATCACAGCCCAGGTGCTGCTCTAAATTCTCTCGCTCCATTTGGTATTAACCTGTCATTTCTTTCACCCCACAAGCCACCTTTGCCAATGTTTTTACTTGCTTACTCATATTGCTGAAAGTATAGTTCTGTTTTGACAATGCTAAATGAGAAGCCTTGGGTGATTAAAGATTTCTTTTGAAGACCAGTCATGAGAGCGATGGGTGAAGTGACCTTGAGGGAGTTATGCGGATTGTGTTTGAACCACGGGTCATTTTTGAGGAAGAAATCTGTATTGATTGAGGCATCAGGTGACATCATCTTTGTCATTTGATAGCTTCAAGTCAAGCTCAATGCTGAAGGCCCTTTCTCATTTCGCAGTAATCGCTTGCATTGATTTCTGTGTATTTCTTTGTAAATGAAAACGCATGTCAGTGGGGTTTCGATATATAAACCAAGTAAACAAGTTGTTAAATGTGACAAAACAGGTGCCTGTTGTTCCCGAGCCAAGATGCCAAGATTAGTAAAATTATTTGACAGTTGTAAGTAAAACGTGAGTATTAAGTTTGTTTGGTTAAAATGATTGCTATATTAATCTGTATTGATTTACTGTCTGTCAATGTCCTAATAAAGTATATCTAATAAATCATGTTGAACCATTTGGCACAAATGATTTGAGGGGCCTGAGCGATACATGTCATGTGAGCCAATCACCTGAGCCATACATGTCATGTGACTGATCACTCTATATTAAATCTTTTTTTATATCTATACCTCTGTATCTCAATTTTATTTTTATTTATGTCTATGTAATACTGCTTTAATGAATGTTTTTGCGATTTAAATGTTTAATTTTATGTAAATTTGATTTTATGAAATATTTAAATTTTATTTAATGTTCAGATATAATTATTTTATTTAAAGGCAACTAACACTGTTTTATCATTTCACGTCATCATCACGTTTTTATCAATCGTATTGTACGTGAAAATGTGGGAATATAAATTTTATAAAACCCAGTACAAACGGAAATAAGAAACAAATAAAAAAGGCATTTTAATGTAATTCTCTCTCTCTTACTATAACTTTTTCACAAACATTGTTTTGCACATTTTCAGAAAAATGTCAAATGCGTGCACATACACGCTCGCAGACACACAAATACATACGCACACACACTGTTCAGTATCTCCCCAAAACACTCAATCAGTCAAAAGCTGCTTTCTACTAGTTCCATATCAAAGGCTTGCCCATGCTTTCTGAGTGAAGACAGCTGAGGCAGAATAAGGACTTGGTAAGTGCCATCGAGATGCTTAATGCATGTCTGCAGACTCTCTTTGGCTAGTTGAGCCAACACGTTATCAGTAGAAGCCGGTAGATCCCCCTTCGCAAAAACGAATTCTCAGCCTGGGCAAGGAGAACTTAGGAGTTGAGGAAATGGATTTACTGCTGTCAGTCGAATGCCTGGATCTGCATTGCAAAATACATATGTGTTAGAGTAATTGACAGTGGGAAACACAGAATGGGCTGGCATGGCATTTGTTTATGTGTCGGTGTCATGTTTGTGCCATCTTTCGCTGGCTGCCTCAAAATCTGAAATCAAGAGCAAAACTGTGGAAGTGGATTTGTCTATTGCACAATTGATGAAAGCAGATATAACATTAAATATTATTTTTGTTTGATATACTAGTACTGTAGTGATTATAAAACTAAAAATAGTTTCATTTTTATGATTAACATTACATGCTTGCTTCTACCAGTCCCAACACAGTAATAATTTTGTTTTGATTACAACATTGAACAAATAAACATTAGCTCAACCAATGACATTAGTTTGGGGGCGGAACTATCTGTTTGTCTGGCCAAAATGGACAATTTGTTCAGAAAAAAACATTTTTTGTTGTTGTTGTTTTTTTGCTGTTCAATTTAGTGCCAATATAGAGGTGCAAAAATTACATTTTTTAGTAGTTTTTATTGCAGCTACTGAATTTAAGCATTCACATTGAAGTGGGATATTTTTATCATTGTCTGTTCAGCAGTGCTTTATAATTCTGAAGACTGTACTCAAGTCCTGAACAAAGGCACCCTTCCTCTCATTCCTTTAATATGCTCTGACAATGGATGAAGACTTCATCTGCACCTAATCAGATCCAGTAAGACATGCCCAGATGCAGGAATTAGTCTGATAACAGAAAGGGTATCAGACTAATTCCTGAGAGGCCCACTCTCACATCTCATAAATGTTAGGAACTTCCCAGTGTTCCCCTCTGGGCCCCACCAGTTTTATTGAAATATTAAAGGGTTACATCTGCCATTATGCACATCAAGCATTTGATTAAAAGTGATATGTGTAGAATTATGAGACTTTGCCACATACATGCAACGCAAAAGAACTTTGGTTTACATAAATGAGCTATAGATGCTTAAGGTATGAGAGGTATAAAATTAATTTACAATATTTAAAATATATTCAGGCATAAAATATTTAAGATTTATAATATAACTTAGATTAAAGTGTGTTGTTATATTTTTATTCAACTGCTATTGTATTAAGTGCCATCTTTTAGCAAAAGTCCCTGTAAAATCATGTAAATTAAGATTAAGTTGACTGCACATTAATATGCACTGCAGATATGTGAAAAATCATTTTGCATCATAGCTGTTACAGTGTCATGTATTTTAGTGTGTCATATACTTCGACAATTTCATGACTTTCTACTTCCTGTAAATAAAAATAAAGATGTCATAATTTTAATATATATAATTTATAATCTATAATTTTATAAAGAAAGCATAAATTGTTATTGATCTCAAATGAACACTGCCCAAGATTACAAATAGTTTTTACTTTAAGGATTATTTTACCCAAAACACATCTGTTCCACACCTGTATTTCTCAAAAATAGATGGCATATGTGCAGATTTCTGCCAGCTTGGCTGAATAAGCCATGAAAAAGAATCCTTTTGTAGCTTTTTGAGACTGACATTTCAGATTTAGATCATAAAATTGAAATATAAATGAGGATAAAAAATGTGTTTGGAGAGCAGCCACAGGGTCAAAACTAGGTCATTTTCTGGCCTTTTTCACAAAGAACTGTACAAGGGCACAAACCTCTTCAAAATAGTACAGTAGCTGTGAAGTGCAAATGAACACATTGTGTATGCTGTCCATTAGCAACAATACAACCCAAACTCTGCAGCTGAATCCTGTCTGGATCACTCGTTTTCGGGAAAAGCTTTTCTCAGATTCAATTGCATTCCCAAACTGTCCCGCTGCAGACAACGTGCCAGCAAAGCCCGCAGTCAGGAGGGGTTATTTCACCCAGGTGAAATTGTACTGACAAGCTTTTAATTAAAGTTTTCCCACAATCCATTCGCTTCCCGTGCCCCTAGAGTACATTCCTTATTCTGTGTGGCCTTTGCCAACTGATTCAAAGTCAAAAAGGAAGTGTTTTATTTTCCAAATCCCTTGCAGACAGCAATAGGACACTGTGTTAAACAATCTGTTTAGTTTCTTTATTGTGCTGTGAGGCAGAATGGGCACGCATGAAGTGGTGTTTATAGCAATAATTAAACACATCTGCTGTTAAAGGCATAGAGTGAGAGAAAACAGACAGTCACTGTGTGCGGTTACCCCTGGGCCCGTGGCAGTCTGGATCTGGCACAAGTGTAGTGTGTGAGTTTGCGTGTGTGTGGGGGGTTGGGGAAGGACTTTATTACTAAAACAGGTGTGGTGAATCAAGGCCAAGGGCACCAAGTCCAACAACACATAAAGAAACATGAATAAATACACACATGAAAGAGAAACATTAGCTTGAATGAATCAAAATAATGCGGGAAAGCCCATGAAAATGTTTCAGTTGTGATCTTTAGCTTGTTTACTCAGTTGCAGCAGTCACAGCTTTATAATTGCTTCATGAAATGTATATAGAACACAGAACAGGAATGAAATACTACACGCCACCCAAAGTGCAGTGTTGTCATTTCAGCTGTGCAATTCATTCATACTTCTTTCATGGCAAATGCTCCTTTACTTTCAGCTACAGCACAATCTACAGGCAGTAGATTACAAACCTTATATATTGAGAAGTGTGTACTGGTATGCTAGTGTAAAAATTGTTCATTTGTTTCCCTACCAGAACTGCGAACAGACTTTTGATTTTCAGTTGAAGATTCGCACATTCATTGAACCTACATCTCAATGTCTTTTTGGAGTTGTTGGAAAAAACAAATAAATGCTATTATGCTTTATGAAACACTTAAGGTGATTTTTGAACCTCCTGTTTTTAATATACAGAAAGTTGGTGATTTATACAAAGTTCAAAATAGATGTAAAGAAAATGTAAAAGCAGTCTACATGATTAATACACTATATACAACATACATTGAAAAGACGGACATGTTGAGAACTGTAGCAAAAAGAAAGTTTCTGTAAATATTCCATTTTAAACTTCAAAAAACATTAAACATAACAAATGAGTCATATGGAAAACCTTTTATGATACATATATTTCTCACAGTAAGCACAAGACATAAATTGTGTGGGTGTTTAAAAACAGCATAGTGGGCTCTGTGGAAAACACAGGCCTAAATCATTTGAATACTTTGCTTTGAGCCCTGAGGTGTATCAAAGATACTTCCGCATCTGGTCCTATCATTTACACCTTGTACAAAATGAATGCACAAAAATGCTGTGGCGGGCAGCCACCAGAGTATGGAAATAGTCAAGTGCCGATGGAGATGGGGATTTTAAGGGGAAAAGCTTTCCTGCTCTTTCAGCACGAAGGTCCACTAGCATTAGATGGAGACAAAGTGAGCATTTCTAATGTATGCTGTCCTTTTTTTGAAGAATTTGCTGTTAGGTACACTGTTCAACATGGGAGCACCATCAGCAAGTCAGGCTTCATTTTGGATCTTACAAGATTATGCCTGCAAAAACGGAGAGTCAATATTTTATTAGCCTCGTTCAGCAAACCCATGCAGATATATTGTTGCCTCTCTATCACTTTGAAGTACTTCCCCTCCTCCGTTTTAGAATGGAACACTTTTGTCCAAATCAGACACAATACATCTCATAATCTCCCTGCTCTGATATCCAGCTTAATGTGTCTGCGCGTTTCTCACAGACAGCCATTGCAACTTGTCATTTTAAAAAGAAAGCGCAGACTCATCCCTGCTTTCTTTTGCCCCATCCATGTCAGACAGAAAGTGAAAAGGGTGAGTCTAGCAGACGCGTGGGTTTGAATTGACTTGATTGAATTAGTGTACACAGCAACCCCAACATTATAGCACTAATAGAAAGCTTTAGGCTGCTTGACGGCTTGTATAATTATGACGCAGTGGATTGGGTTGCCTGTCTTTCTCCACCTCTTTCTAAGACAAGTGGCAGGAAACAGCTGGCCTGAATTACTGAGTGGTTTTAATCTATAGAAATCTTGAGCATATGGGTTGACATATTAGATAAAAAAGACTAACATTCCTGGATGACTTGACTGGGTGGTGATCGTCTTGAAAGGCATGTTTCATGCAGATGCCACGATAAGCACTCTGAAATTGGATGCTACTCTTTTATTCACTCTTCGGTTGTGAATGGGCAGTAACCATATTTAAAGAGGAGAGTGAGAGGAAATTTGAACATGAGACCATTGCCTTTAATTTGTGGAAGGGGTGAGAGAGACAGAAAGACATGTTGTCTTAATCTTACAAAGGAATTCCAGTGTTACAATCTTGATGCCTATAATAGTGAGGTTCTAACATCAGATTTCAGAGCATGTTTTTCTGTTCTGTCATCAAAGGGTAAATGCTGTAAGCTTTGGTGTGGACTGATATGCATGTATGGTTGTGTGAATGTGCATCGACACGTTGATGTGAATGTGATTTAAACTGTGTATTTTTCCCTCAAATGGTAAATTTACTTTCCTTATCACATAGTTATGACTCACTCACCACGCTGTTTTGTGTTAGGGAATATTCTCTGATTCCTTTTCTCCTATGCGTTTCCCTGTTCCATTAAAAATACTCTGCTCTTTTTCTGACAAATGCGTGTATTCCTAAACATGTAATACTAGAATACCGGAATACCCAATGCAAAATACCGGACCTGATAGCTGTTTTAATTTGCTGTGTTCTTTCCCTTTTTATATGATTTTGTTTTTCATGGACCCTTCCACAGTCCAGTTACTCTACCAGGGTAATCATCCACTGAAAGACCATACATGTGAGTTTTAGACCTGGCATGCCTTACTCACTATCCAGACCGCTCTTCCTGTATTTTCTGTCATGTCAGCATCAACATGAGGTTCAAGGCCTTTCAGCGAATGGTCCTAAAGAAGTTTCCACTGCTTTTGTGGAATGGGTGCTTGTCAACACTGGCTTTTCACTTTCACCAGAAACGCTCCACATCAAGACACCATACTTTATGTATGCTGCACAGTGGAGTTGTAAGAGCCCACCTCTGACTACAGACATCAACCTTCCATGACGGACGAGCCTGAGCCTGCAATGAGGACAGAGCCAAATCTACACAAAAAGTCTGATCAGGTGTGTGAGCTCACAACACCATGCATCACAGAGGGAGTGCTTGCGGAGTTGAAAGGCTTGGAGAAAAGACTCATAACCCTTTCACTGTGGATGTGATTTTTACGGTCAGTAAAAACTATTCTAAGGAATTATTGGTGTTGTTTGAGGATAATAATTACCTGTTTCTCCTATCCCTATTAGGAGTGCCTCCATTGATTTCCTCCAGCCTCTCTTCATAGCCTCTGCCTCATAGTTCATGGCTACTTGCTGTGCCAGTCCAGAGAATCCTCTGGCTTTTTCTCCAGCCTCTGTACACATCGCTCCATCTCAGCTTTTGACCAATAATCTCTGCCTTGGCTTCTCGCTCCCTTGGCTCCATATGAAACCATCGTCCCTCTGCCTCCACCAGGCTCCATCGTTACTCCGTCCCCACCTTGGTCGGATGTTGTCCTGTCCGCCTTTTGGTCTGTCTTCGCCTTCCCGTCAATGCCATGGCTCCTCCTCTGTCTCCAGTTTCTACAATGTAGCCTGGGTTCTTTGGCTTATATGCTTCACCTGCATGTCCATCTTCAGTGACTCCTTTTCTTGTCTCCAGGGTGCCTGCCAAGTTTCCACCATGGCCTCTCTCTCCCTCGACTCCGCCCTGGGGTTTCATACTGGCTGGTTTCTGGACCTACATCTGGCTCTGCCTCCTGCTCCTGGCTCCTCTTTGGCTATTTACACCCTCCACTTACCCATGGACTCTTTTGTTGCACTTAGTTTGGGCTTGTGTAACCCAGGTTACTAAAGCCCCTAGTAATTTGTGTAAGAAACACAGAAAGGAAACATTGAAGTGCATGTAAAACATTTTGTTTTATTGTATTTCATAAGAGGTACAATGTAACTGAAGACAAAACACTAAATAAAGTCACAGAGTATTTAATAAATTCATATTTTAAAAAATATAAGTAAAAATTCTAGCTCTGCCTTCGCGGAACTATGTCACTGTAAGCGCTGAGTGGAGAGCACAGCCTCAGTCTGGTCATTGAGAGAAATGCTGAGCTGAGAGATGCAGCCCGGAAACACTGATACACGTTGTTCGTAGCTGTAAAGAAATAAGAAATAAAACAGCTGAGATTAATAATTGAACCTGCCGAATTAAATCTAGACAGTGTATTTGTGCTGTTTACAAACTGGCAAGCCACCCGGTTTTACGGGAACTATTGGATTGTGTTGTTTAATTCATCTGAGCAGTAGGCCAATTCGAGTTCATATTTGTCTTTGTCTATCGGACACAAGACTGTGAGCCAGGGTTATATTTGGATTAGTTTTCCTCTTCATCATCAACGGAGTTGTAAATCAGTGTCAACAACCAAACACTGCAACTGTAGTACCCGTCAGGGAAGATATTATAATTATAAACAAGATGCGATGCTTCACATTCACAGCTTTACTTGGAACGGGATGTAGCAAGAAATCAATAATTATTGCATACAACAATAAATGCATCAACTTAACATATCCGTAACTTTCCTCCAATCAAAAGCATCTCACCGACTTCACATTGTGAATAAACCTGAGTACATCTTTGAGGTATTCGTTCTCCATTCAAGTTTTGCAACTAATTTAACACCATGTTCACGTTTACCTCCACATTAACTCCAACAGAATTATCATACCTCACATACACAGTCTGCGTACACACAGCATTTGTTGTATTAGGCTAGAATGTCATGGCTTCATTTAACTTCATAACTTCATATAATAATAGAATTATTAACAACAGGAAAAACTCACAACATAATCGCTAACTTTATATTCAATCGCCCAGCATACACGTGAATCCTACCGGGCTTATTAGCCACATGCTCACATGGTGCGATCTTTTTATGATCTTTTAACTCATAAACAGCTTACACATTACTTTAAAAACATACAACACGAAGATGAACACATTTAGAGATACCTGCCAGGGAAGATATTATAATTGAACACACATGATGCGATGCTTCACATTCACAGCTTTACTTGGAATGGAGCGCATCGCGGGAACTCCCCGAAAATACACGCACGCACACACTGGCAACCAATCAAATACGCCACTTTAAACATTACAACATTTCACTCTGTAACGTAATATAAATTATTCTGAACACCTTAGTTATTCCGAAACATAACATTTGAAAATACTTTTCAACATCTGTATAATTAATAATTATTTAAAGACTAATTCCATTTTTAACAATAATACAAAAATAAACAATTTTGTGATAAACCTGAGTAAACAAGCACAAACACAACCTATATTCACAATACCACACAACAGTGTTAGGGACATTGAACTGGACTGGTAATACTAATTACTGAATTGGTGAATCATATTACTGAACTACTGAGTCACTTTACTGAATCACTTTGTTGACTCACACTGGTGAAACTCATTGATGAATCTTTTTGGGATAATTTCTCATCTGGAATTATTTGAGTTATTACTATTGTAATATCGTGTTACTTACCTGAAGTCATTTATCCGTGTTGTTTATTTTCACTGTTATTTTCTGGTCCTGTAAAGAAACAACAACAGTTGTTATCATACAATTATTGCTGTATTTCTTTTACATTTATGGTATTTTCTTTTGCATGTTTTTATTTCTGCAATTGTTCTCTGCAATTAAGTTATTTTTTTTGCCCAAGTAATATCTGCAATACATTTACATACTTACCTTTCTGAATCTACAGCCCTGTCTTGTGTGGTCATTTCCCTTGTCTTGTTGCAAAGTTGGCTCCAGAGCGAACATAGTCTTCTGATAATCTGGTCCATGTTGATGGTGTGCTGCTTTGTGACAGTTCTAACTAAGTTTTAGCCACAGAGCCTGTGTACCAACTCTGTAGCATGCAGGTTACACTTGCTCTTCCCCAGTTCCTCAGCCCGAGCCCCCGCCTACTCTCGGTTGGACTATTTAAGGCATATTAGGAGGTTGTGCATTTTATGAGGACATAATGTAATATGAAAGTGTTTTGGTTCTGTTTTTCCTGTGTCTGTCACCATCATTTCTCAATCTGGTTGAAGAATTAATTCTTTCACCAGTGCCTTTGTTAATTATATTGTTAGTCCCTTAGTTTGCTTTGTGAATTTATGCCCTTAGTTTGTGTTATCTCCCTGTCTGGTACTGTTCAGCGTTTTGTGATAATAAATAGTTTTTATTCCTTTTCTCCTACATGTTCTCCTGTTCCATTAAAAGTAGTCTTTGCCATTTCTCAGACTCGTGCATGTATTCCTACACAAGAAACGCATGTTATTAAACAAATATTCAGTTTTCTTCTGAAATAGTAATTCAGTAGTATTAAACAAAATATTCAGTAAGTAATTTGTATTGTGAAACTTTATGCTGTTTGTCAAGTTTGTCGCATGGGACGAGCAACAATCAAAGTTTTCAACTATCAAAGTTTCCTATCACTGCTATGCTGATGACACCCAGCTCTACCTCTCTTTCCACCCTGATGATCCCACGGTACAGACTCGCATCTCAGCCTGCCTGACGGACATATCGTGCTGGATGAAGGACCATCACCTTCAACTCAACATTGCCAAAACAGAAATGCTTATGGTTCCACTCAACCCATCTCTTCTTCACAACTTCTCACTTCAGATTGATGGGTCAACCAAGCCTCGAAGTAATGATCAACGTTCAACTGAGCTTCTCTGACCACATCTCTAAAACCGCTCGTTCCTGCAGATTCACCCTCTACAACATCAGGAAGGTCAGACCCTTCCTATCGAATCATGCAGCACAGCTCCTCGTTCAAGCTCTGGTTCTCTCCAGACTTGATTACTGCAATGCTCTCCTCGCAGGGCTTCCAGCTTGTTCTATCAAGCCCCTGCAGTTGATTCAGAATGCAGCAGCTAGAGTGGTCTTTAACGAGCCTAAAAGAG